>VMBQ01001896.1:0-35519 GCA_007657795.1 Dreissena rostriformis | reverse complement strand
AAACTACGAGGATTGCTTATATATGGTATAAAATACGGCTATCGTACATACTTGTCAGGATGGCCGAGCGGTCTAATTGGTTTTTACTCCAGGACCCCGATGGTCACTGGTTCGAGCCCTGATGAGGTTTACTTTTTTTTCCCTTTTTAAATTGTATTCTTGTTTTTTAACTGCAGATTTTTAGGTCAAATGTTTGAATTTATCAATATAGAGCATTTAATGACACGCTTCAATACATGCCAAAATCTAGTGGACAGTCCCTTTAATGAATTAAACGAAGATCGCATGGACGTAAAAAAGGGAAATACCCACCAAACAATTTTACCGCACTATAGATCATGGATACAAACCACCAAAAGAGATTGAAATGCGATTAATTTTACTAACATTTCTTTGTTAAAATAAATCCAGTCAAGCGTGTTTATATATTATATATCGGTATTTGAGATACACATGTAGCGCATTGATGACTCACGCGTATAAAATAAAAATACCAACACTAGAATTTGAAATTGTTATTCAACACATTGCTGACAAAATACAACTATAGCTTCAATTGAATACGCTCGTAGACAACTGAATGGTTTACATGCAGTGTTCGTTATTGTAGCAGACGCCGGTGTACACTGTTGTTGGATGAGGGAGAGTTAACATGGTTAACCAACGTGTTTATTGTATGCTTTTAATGTCTGCCTCTATGCCACAGCATATATGCGTGTTACTCGATACCTATACGCGATATGCGATGAGCTTTCTGATGTTGCCGATTACAAATTACATCAAGATTGCAACGATATTCTCGCAGCGCTGCTGTATGCACACATAATAATATGTGACTTAATTATACAAAACGTGATGAGGTTTTATGCTTCTAAGAATTTAACACGTACAGAGGATTTAAAGTAAAGGCCGGATTAAAATCGGTGAAATGCTTTCGATTCGGATTGTTACTTAAGCTACGCACGACTTAACCATTTCGTGTATTATTGAAATTAAACAAAATTGTGCATGTAAAAAACAAGCGATCAATATCGTGTATTTATAAGCTGTTGATCTATTGTGATAGAGATATTGGGTTTACGATTAATAACTATATCTGAAGTAATTTCCTTTGTTGTTAAGTTTAACTATATACACCTGAGAGAGCGAAGTTTAATCTTGTGGATCGATTTGTCAAGTGGAAATATTGGAATGTGAAGGCATAACCGAACCAGTAGCTGGTAGTTTTCGATAATTATGCGAATGGCGTGTTTGTATTCAAGATCAATGGAACCTTACGTCTGTCGCACTGTAAATACATCTAAACTGTGTATGGCAGTAGCAGCCTAACTGGATGTCAGACGATTTTCGATTATTTACAATGTGCAGCGGGATTCTAGATCGAGGACGTTTCTCTTATTTTATGGAAATGCGTGTGTACTAGCTGCTATGGTGCTGAGTTCGTGCCAGCCTGTGTCCGTCTATCGTGTATCATGAGCTCGGAGGCGGTGGCGGGGCTGCTCGTGCTCGAGCCGAAGCCTCTCCGGCCGTTCCGCAGTAAGGACGAGTACGTGTACGCCATGAAGGAGGACCTGGCTGAGTGGTTTACCACACTCTACGCGGGGCTTCTCATCAACGCAGAAAACTTCCTGGCAGAGTTGGAGACTGGTGTTCTCCTCTGCAAACACGCCAACCAGTTACGGCAGTTTGTCGACGAACAGAAAACACGAGGGGTGTTTGAAACGTTGAATTCGAACTTCGTTCGTAATGTACAAATACCCGGGTATACCGTTCAGTATAGACCTGATGTTAAATCTGGCACGTTTTTGGCTCGAGACAATATTTCTAATTTTATTACCTGGACAGCCAGATTAGGAATTCCAGAAGTTCTTCGTTTCGAGACCGATGATTTGGTTTTATGTAAAAACGAACGAAGTGTGGTGCTCTGTTTGCTAGAGGTCGCGCGAATAGGTGCGAAGTTCGGCATGCTGGCCCCTACAATTGTACGCATGGAAGAGGAAATTGAAAGCGAGATTGAAACTGGAAAACCGCCGGCACAAATTATAACGTGTGACGTAAAGTCTCTAGATGAACTGGTATGTTGGTTCAACGATTAGGTTACGAATGTGACTGCATGTTTAGTCACTTTAGCACAACGTACTCACGGTGAGCTTTTGTGATCGCCTTTGTTCCGTCGTGAATCGTGCGTCGTCAGTCAACATGTACCTTGTGAATACTCTGTCCTCTAGAGGC
The DNA here is from genome assembly GCA_007657795.1 of Dreissena rostriformis. NCBI lineage: Eukaryota > Metazoa > Mollusca > Bivalvia > Myida > Dreissenidae > Dreissena > Dreissena rostriformis. The sequence continues at coordinate 33,287 of VMBQ01001896.1, read as the reverse complement.
AACATGTACTGTCAAATCATGGTGAAACTTGGTCAGGATATTTGTCCCAATGGCATTTTGTCCGATTTTGAAACTGGGTCATGTGAGGTAAAAAATTAGTTCACTTAGTCAAATTGAAGTAAAATGGTGTGAACACTAAATAAGTCAACAAAGATTTCAGTCTTAATAAAACTTGGTAAGACCATCTGTTCGAATGATAACCGAGTTCGAAAATGGTTCTGGTTGTTTGTAAAACATGGTCGCCAGGGGGTGGGGCAGTTTTTCTTATATGATGAGAGTGAATTCTTCAAAACACATTTGTGGTCCAATATTCATGAAACTTGGTCATGTGAGGTCTAAAACTAGGTCACCAGGTCAAATAAAAAAATGTGAACTCTCCGGTATTTTGTTGTTTTGTCAATCTCCATGAAACAGTAGTTTTAATGATAAACGAGTTCGACATTGGTTCAGGTTCGTTGAAAAAAAACATGGCCTCAAGGGGGTGGGGCAGTTTTTCTTACATGGCTAGACCAAAAAAATAGTCTTGGTTCAGGGACATGGCCATAAAAATGTAGGAGGCTAGGTAGGTTTTTTTTTTTTTTTTTTTTTTTTTTTTTAATACNAAAAAAAGGGGGGGGGGGGGGGCGCGGACTTGTCCTATATTCATGAATTTTGGTCAGAACATTTGTTCTTATATCTGAGCTGGGTTCGAAAATGGTTCCGGTGCATTGACAAGCATGGTGGTTTTCCTTATATGGCTTTAGTGAAACCTTATGAACTCTCTTGAGGTGACATTGTTTTGTCCAATCTCCATGAAATGTGGTCTGAATATTTTGTTTTAATGATATCTCAATCGATTTCGAAAATATTTCCGGTCCGTTGAAAAAAATATGGATGCAAGGGCGCGTGGCAGTTTACCTTACAGTCACATTTTGTGTCTTATCTTCATGAAACTTTGTTTTCGAAAATGGATCTTGTCCATTGAAAAACATGGCCGTTAAAGGGCGGGGCAATTTTTTTTTATACGGCAATAGCCTTAAGGAATCCCTTTGAAAACTCTCAAAGTCGCATGTATTACCCAATCTTCATTAAACTTACCCAGAACCTTTGTTTAAACAGTATCTTGGTTGAGCTAGAAAATGGTTTAGGAGCATTGAAAAACATGGCCGCCAGGAAGGACGGGGCAATTTTTCGTATATGGCTACAGCGAAACCTTGAGAACAATCTAGAAGTCACATGTGTTGTCCAATTTTCTTGAAGCTTGCTCAGAACATTTAGTGTTATGATTTTGCGGTCGAGTTCATAAATGGTGCCAAGCTATTGAAAACCATGGCTACAGGTGGGTGGATCAGTTTTCCATATATGGCTATACTGACCCAAAGTCACATGTTTTTTTCCCGATCACCATGAAACTTCATCAAAACATTTGGAAGAAAGAATTTTATAGATATCTTAGCCGTATTAAAAAAAGTTCCAGGTTAAGCAAGTTCATAGGACACATTTTGGCCGTCTTTTTACTGTTTAACAAAACAACATGATCACCTAAGATGTGAATGCTGTGATTCACACACATGAATTTAATTAGTCACTTTTCGATGACATTAACGTATTCATTTACATAAATGACTTAAATTACATCCTTAGCAATTATATGGTAATACTGATAATGAAATAGTCACAATTTTGTTTGACTCCAATACATTTTTATCTCATTTATAGTAATACGTATTATTGTTTTCGGTTTCGGTTTCCACCATGAATGGAGGAAAAAAAGAATCTATCTATTGCAGACTTTGTCACGGTATTTAAGTTCAATTTCCCGTGCAGACCATTGTTTGGGGATTATTACTCCAGCTCACCGATACACATTATTCACTGCATTGGTACAAACTTAAGGGATTTTTACGGAACAAATTGTTCATCATTATTATAGTTTTCCAATATCAACCCGATACTAGCGAACTCTTATTAGCCTATAAGTACATTACGCGCTGGAATAGACCTTATTCGGGACTCAACATATCCGTATGTCAATGCATAAACAACTTTACTGGTATATTCACTTGTAAATTGACATATAATCATAATAAATTCAATAATCGAATTACGCGATATTATGATGGCCTATTTCTGCCATAGCGATCTGGCCTGTTGGCGGTTTTGACGGACGTCGCTAAACAGCCAACACAAAAGTACTCACAAAAAAAGGCGCCAATATAATGATTATAACATGTGTCATCCTTTGCGACGTTCTTGCGGATATATTTGTAGTTCTGGTGTGTTGTCGGGTTGGCGACCTTCAAACCCGCCCACACGTTAACCCGACAGAACGGCAACTATACTCACCAGATCGACACAAAAAGGGCGCCAATGCAATGATTATGAAATGTTTTTTTCTTTCTGGTGGGTATATGTGGCATTTTGTCGTGTTGGCGACCTTTTTACATGTAATCACGTCAAACCAAAACAACAACGACAAATATACTCACCAGAACGACGAAAAGGGTTCCAATACAACAATTATGACTTGTATCGCCCTTTTTTTATATGTCCGACGTGTTAACGGCTTTCAAACCCGCCAACACATCTGCAATGGTATGGCTGAGATCAGCCACAATAAATACATACATGTTAAACAGCTTTTTTTCGCTCTATCCTGCGGGTCCGAACATATCGGCCCCATTCCGAACGCAACGTTTACTTTTTCTCATAAAAAATCACTTTCAAATACGGAGAAGAAAAAACATAAGTTAACAGCATGGTGTCCAGTTTCACAAAGAAAACCATCGCCACGAGTGAAAAAAGACCAATGTTCCTTGCTCAAAGATTAAGGTCACACTAAGGGGCAAAATTTGAACAACATACAGCTTTTCCGGACTGTAGGTTCATCATTCATCACAAAATAAAAAACAAACAAAACCATGTCGATAGAATTAACCATGTGGAGACAGCATGTAGCTTGCACACCCATGCTTAAGGTGAAGGTCACACTTAGAGGTCAAATTTAACCAATGTAACGAACCGTAACTTTATCATTTATTGTGCAATCTGAAAAATAACTCTTCACAAGTTATCGCCATGTGTAATCGGAGTGTTGTATGTAAGGCCCGTATCCGAAGCTTAGATGTTATTCTGAGAGATAAATTGTATAATTTGACCATAATGCAGTTTTTTGATTATTCACAGGGAATTTTAAAAAAAAACTGTCACAAATGTAAAATGTTTAGTCGGCGTGTCACTAAGACGTATGCCCATGACTTAAAGGTTTACTGAAACTTAGCGGTAAAATTAAACGGTAATACAACTTCAAGATTTCAATTAGTCATCAAGCAATTTTAAAACATCTTACCAAAAAAATAATGTTTATCATGCTTGTCGAGTGTAAGACCCATGTCCTTTGGTGAGATTGGTGCTTAGTGATTACATTTCATTAACAAAAAAGTATCCTTACTTAAATTTGTCGAACGATGTTAAATTAGACACCATGTTCTGAACTCAAAGGTAATAGTCCCACATGGAGGTCAAAAACCGTTTGTTGGTATAATACACAGCTTATTCGGACATTAACTTCATAATGTGTATGATATGTCTCTAGCTCAGAGGTCAATTTTAAATTTAGGGATCAAAGGACTTATTGGATTATAATAATGTGTCTCCGTACTGAAACTTCATCTTTCATCAGGCCATTTAACGGCAGACGTTCACTATGCGAAAAACGGCCTATATTGTGTTATACGCATGTCCTTAGCTAAAAGATCATTATCAGAAGATGCACTGCCAAATTTATATGGTTTGGAAAAGAACGTCATCATTCAACTGACATTTTAAAAATTACTTGCCATAACTGTCTATGACAGCATTCGATGACATGTTGCGTGCAAAACCTAAAGAGTCAACGCTATAAAAATTGACATCTTAACGGTTGTGCCGACTGTAACTTCATCATTCACCCTGATAGGATGACGTGTGCGTAACGCCCCTGTACCGCACACACAGGTCAATGACACACTCAAATAATTGAACATTACTGGCATTCTTGAAAACAGGCTCGACATGTTTCCGTTGAAAATCTAATATATTTGAAGGAAAAAAAAAACAATAACATGGTATCTTAAATTAGGTGAGGCAACTATGTCCAGTTTTGTCCTCTTGTCCGCCTGATTGATCGGCTGGCATGTTAGGAGTACATGTGCGTGTAACTATTGTTGGGCATTTTTTCACAGCAATCGTACCTGATATTGGTTGATCGATAGCGACCGCGGTCCAATAACGCTGTAATCTTATATTGTTTCCCTACTTCGTGTCAAGACCTTCCTCAATATATGTACATGTTTAAAAAAATGTTTAAGTATACTTTGTGTTTGTTGCTCATCTAAGCACAAAGTTTTCATGATGAGCTATTGTGGTCACCGTATGTCCGGCATCCGTCGGCGTGCGTCGTTCTGTGCGCTTTGTCCACTTTTAGATCCTTATCGAACGTGAGGCCACAGTTTTCGGCCAATCTTGCTGAGACTTGCTTAGTATGTTTATTCTTAAAAATACATGGACTGAGTTAGAATCTGCATCAAATGCGGCCAAAAACTAGGTCATTAGATCAAACGTTTTAAAAACCTTGCTATCACTCTAGATGCCACATTTATCACTCAATTTTGATGAAACTTTGTCAGAGTATTTATCTTGACAATATCAAGGTCGATTTCGAATCTGGGTCACATGCGTCCAAAAGTCAAGGTCACTAGTTCAAATCTTAATAAAACCTTGATAGCACTGAAGGCCACATTTAAGACTTGTTACCACTCTTGAGGCCACCTTTTTTACTTAATCTTGATGTAACTTTGTCAGAATGTTTATATTGTAAATATCTACGCGGAATTCGAATCTGGGTCACCAGCGTCCAAAAACATTGTAGCGGCCACATATATGACTCAATCTTGATAAACTTGTTCCGAATGTTTATCGGGACTAGGTCGAGTTTGAACCTATATTACATGCATCCAATAACTAGGTAGCCAGGTTAAAACTTATTACCAATCTATAACCCTTTTTAATGACTCAATCTTGACGAAACTTGGTCAGAATGTTAATCTTTACGATATCTAGACCGAGTTCGAATTTTGGGTCACATGCGTTCAAAAACTAATTCACCTGATTAAATCTTTGAAATTAAACGTGGTACTACTATTGATACCATATTTATGACTAAATCTTGATGACACTTGGTCAGAATATTATTTTTGAACAGTATCTAGGCCAACTAACGGGTGTCCAACACTAGGTCACCAGGTCAAGTTTCAACAATTGGGTTACCTTGAATTCAGGTGAGCACTGTAGGGCCATTATGGCCCTCTTGTTGGGTTTGCCGTGTTACGGTGACCATTGTTTTATCTCTAACTACAGGTTCAAGAACTAGTCGGTCGATGCACATGCCCACGTCAGTTTGCCATCATTAAAGTAGGGGAAGGAAAATACAAGATCGGGGATAACCAAACCCTTGTGTTTGTACGGGTAAGGCTATAAACCATTTTTTTAAAAGAAAAGCCATTGAACAAATAATGCGTTGCACACACGCGTTTTGCGCTCTGTATTCGGTGACGTGCATTTGTAGCGATACAGAGCTATCAGTCAGTAGTGTGTGCAATGCGTTAAATGTTAGGTGCGAATAGAGACTGATATTGTTTTCGAAACTGCAACTTATTATATAGATATAGTCCATTTTGTATCAGCTGTCACAGTATGTATAATTTCACGGTGGTGAATGCGTTATTATATGTGTTATATTGATTTCAATAGGTTTCAACGAACGGTTTTGGTTCGAAGAACTGAATACAATTATGTTATTATTTTGTTATTCTAAACATTTTAATTTATTAAAAATATAAACAACTGTCACTGATACATTTTCACAAGTAACTAAACAGCAACGGATACGACAGACGTAAATGAAAAGAACGTTGGTAGTGTTGGTTATCCATTGGTTGTTGGGTATTTTTGGAAATGGTTAAAGCAAACACAGCTGGAGAGAAGCAAACAAACTTTACCATTACGAAATCATTTAAACCCTGCATTAAATCAAGTTTAAATGTTGTGACTCAGACCTACGTCTTTAAGGTTAGTGTGGCGAGCATTATACCACTAGACAACTGGCCTTTTAATAGTGTGCTGATATATGTATTGAAAACCCTGCTTGCACATCATGAAATACATGTTGTATTACTCACCGATACACGAAATATATCATCAAGAAATCACTAGAGCGTATCGATGATTTGAATAGCGCATTTAACCACAGTGCAATTATTCAAGTTTTGACAGCTGAGAAGACAAACGGACTACTCTAGCAGTGTAGCTTCATTCCATTTTAAATTTAGGACCAGAAAGGCAAGAATTATTATCCATAAAACCGGTTCGCTGGTTTTCATATTTAAACTATTAGCTAGAAAACTAAATATCATTATAATTCACAATATCAACATGAATATATCAACAAGACTTAATTTGCGGCATTCATCCAGTCCATCAGATTTAATAATCCTTACTTATGATATCGTAATATTGAAGGTAGCTTCAATAACAAAAGTAAGATATCTGAATTATGTGGGTCTGTCATTGCCAGTACTCTTGTTCCACTGAAGTGTATAGTACATTATGCACGTCCATGTATGGATTGTTTGGAGCGTTGCTGCATTAGAAATCATCCCCCTGTGTTTCAGATATTACGCAAACACGTCATGATACGTGTGGGAGGTGGATGGGATACGCTAGAGCACTATCTGGACAGACATGACCCGTGTCGCTGTGGTTACCAAGGTAACGCTTGTTGAAGTACTTACCTTATGTGTGTAATATGTGAAGCAGATGTGTCACCTCAAGGATTTTCTTTCAATAAAATGATATTCGCTATAGGAAAACTGGCTTAATGCATGTGCTAAGAAGAGACTTCATTTAAACGAAAAAATACCATTAAAGCGGAAAGTGTCTAAGACTAAGACTAATTTGGTACGACTCTAACCGCACATGCATTAAGCCCCGTTTTCGCAGAACGCGGCTCAAATACAAGTATGTGTCTTTTTCTAGTTGTTCGATTGCGAACAGCTGATGGTAATACAGCGTTTCAGAGCCAGTATCTTAATCTACAGCGATTCATCATATCGCCTTGAAGCTTTCTGTGTAGGCAATAAAGAAGTATTCATTCCAGCAGCTTTATATATCATGTTTTACATCTGTTTTATCGAAATTAAATTTTGGAGTATCTTATTACGAAGGAGTCAAGACAACGTTACACAAATGGTTTAATGAGCAAGTCGAGAAGAAATTGATAATTTTAATCCTTAATTCTTCGTCTCGTTATCGACTGTTCGATTTTTACGTAACTGTTACTACATCGCAGAAATTAATAATTGTTATCACACAATGAAATGATAATATGGTCGAAATTATACAACATAACACAAACAAAGAAACAAATTGAAAATTAAACTGTTTCAGTAATGAAACAAATACGGCCCATATCAATCAGGATGTCCTAAACATAGTGTATTAATTTCCAATCTCAACATTTTGTAATAATGTTCATACATTCATGAATATCACTGCCAATCAGAATCTATACATTTCACCTAGCCCATGTTAGTTGAGTTTATCAATGACTTGGTTGCGCTTATCTACCTGAGCGTCTCAATATTTGGGAGGGGGGGGGGAGCTTATCTACGCTCGATTGGTACTCTACTACATACTACATACTAAACTATACTACACAGTACCCGGGATACGGAAAAGATACTAAACATTACCCCTTAGTTTGACCGAGTGCCTATAAAAGTCTTTTCCGTACCCGGGGATCATTGTAGTATACGATGCGGTATAGTTGTTGGCAGAATTATATTTCTTTCTTTTTTTTTCAAAATTAATTTCACGGGTGATAACAATAAAATAGTTTAGTGCACTTTAGTTCTTGTTAACTTTTGTGACGTAATATCACATTAAACATTAAACTTTTGAATTATATAACATTGAGAATGAGTTCAACATTAAGTATACTATAGACCATGACCAGAAAGTGAAACATGGATCAAGATGTTGTTCAACTCAGACCAAATTCTATGTTATAATCGCTAAAACAAAATATCACCAAAGTGGTAGGATAACACCACATTAACACTAAAGATCGCTTCAACAGCATTGTTTGTATCACTTCCCAATTTGCAAATGCAATCTTGTTCGCGGATTTACCCTTTGAGCGCTGGAACCGGATTTTGAAGGCCTTTGCAAACAGTTTGGATCCAGATGAGACGCCACAGAACGTGGCGTCTCATCAGGATCCAAACTGTTTGCTATTCTGATAGTATTCTTTGAAAAACATCGATGAAAATGCTTATTTTAGAAATTCAGCAGACGACATCTTAGCAGACGACAAATTTCCCAGCATGCAAAGGGTTAAATAATGACATCTTTTCATCAATAATCGTGTTGTGTGTTGTAATGCAAAAATATTTTGTAAAGCGAATTTCACTCACGCAACTGTAATCATAGTGTTATAGGAATCCGAAATTACGCCGACATATTCATGTATTGGTGATTGGAAATATTTTTAGTTTGTTTTATCTGGTTTGTATAACACAATTGTTATCATAATTGCTATACTTTCAGTAACTCTAAAAATTGATGTTATTTGGACTAAGTTATCTTTACCCGTATGATGCTAATACATTGCAAACACATTCTCGAAATTTGCGTTTAGACAGCTGTCAATAAACTGAAGTGTGTTGCGTTTAATTTGAGATTACGATTTAAATAGCGATAATTTTATTTTTTTAAAGTTTTGTCCGAAGTTTTGCAATATGCAGTACCGTCAGTGCTGTGATTTATCAACTTACATTACTTCGATGATTTCTGGTATGAATTGAATACTTGTATAAGTGATACGTTTTTTAGAGCTTCCCACATTATGCTATTTGAAGTCGTTACCCGATTATTATTATTATTATTATTATTATTATTATTATTATTATTATTATTATTATTATTATTATTATTATTATTATACAGGAGGTCGGCCGGGAGTTAAAAGCGCGGTCCAAACTAGGAGAAGTAGCACAACGTCTGTACCTCAGCCCAAAACTCCCCAACCACCCAGAAAGTTTTCAACAGCGGCAAGACCACCATCTCCTAGGATGCGCAGTTTATCGCCTTCACCAAAGAACTCCACAGTCTCTGCGGACATTTATCAAACGGACCACGCCAAATTGAACACACCAAGACTAAACAACAAACAAGGACTTGCTCACGCAGTTGCCTACAAAGGCAACACTCGGAACGCTCTGCGCATGTCCAATGAGGGCATTCTTAACGCGGCCCCTATCTCAGACTGTGCTATATCAGAGAAGAACATGTTTGCACAAGAAGCAGGGTTGCAAATTACAAGTCCCGATTTAAGGTAATTATGTTTGTGTATATTTATCACTTTGAATGTATTAGACATATCTATAAGAAGAAAATTAATATTGAAACTTCATTACATTAACGTTCTGTAACAAATCGATACTAATTCAGATAACAATGTTTCACAATTATTTTCGATTAAAATCAATAAAAAAACGCTTTCTGTAAATTGAACCCGATTTGCCTTCTTCTATGACATTTTGAAATGGAAGTGTAATGGTTGGTAATGAGTATATTATGATATATACTATTTATGAAAGCAAAATTGTGTCATATTGTTCTCCACGGTATGTGATGAAATGACAACGAAATATATACCGTGGTTTCCAATGTGGCCAGACTGGGGTCATAACTGGCCCCGCCACGTGGTCATAACTGGCCCCGCCACTTGGTCATAACTGGCCCTTCCATGTGGTCATAACTGGCCCTTCCATGTGGTCATAACTGGCCCCGCCACGTGGTCATAACTGGCCCCGCGACGTGGTCATAACTGGCCCCGCCACGTGGTCATAACTGGCCCTTCCATGTGGTCATAACTGGCCCCGCCATGTGGTCAAAACTGGCCCCGCTATGTGGTCATAACTGGCCCCGCCATGTGGTCATAACTGGCCTCGCCATGTGGTCATAACTAGCCCCGCCATGTGGTCATGACTGGCCCCGTCATGTGGTCATAACTGGCCCCGCCATGTGGTAATAACTGGCCCAGCCATGTGGTCATAACTGGCCCCGCCATGTGGTCATAACTGGCCCGGCCATGTGGTAATAACTAGCCCCGCCAGGTGGTTCACACATTAATAGTGCGGCGTTGGCTGTAGTCCTTAGTACCGTAAATCGAAAACAAGTATCATTTATGAGTTGGCAGTTGGGGAGTGACCCCTCCATTTCACTACCTTCAATATCATGAGCAGGGTGAATATCATGAGCAGGATGAATCATGAGCAGGGTGAATATCATAAGCAGGGTGAATATCATGAGCAGGGTGAATATATTGAGCAGGGCCAATATCATGAGCAGGGCCAATATCATGAGCAGGAGCAGGGCCAATATCATGAGCAGGGTCAATATCATGAGCAGGGTCAATATCATGAGCAGGGTCAATATCATGAGCAGGTTCAATATCATGAGCAGGGTCAATATCATGAACAGGGTCATTATCATGAACAGGGTCAATATCATGAGCAGTGTCATTATCATGAGCAGGGTCAATATCATGAGCAGGGTCAATATCATGAGCAGGGTCAATATCTTGAGCAGGGCCAATACCATGAGCAGGGTCAATATCATGAGCAGGAGCAGGGTCAATATCATGAGCAGGGTCAATATCTTGAGCAGGGTCAATATCATGAGCAGGGTCAATATCATGGGCAGGTTCAATATCATGAGCAGGGTCAATATCATGATCAGGGTCAATATCATGAGCAGGGTCAATATCATGAGTAGGGTCAATATCATGAGCAGGGTCAATTTCATGAGCAGGGTCAATATCATGATCAGGGTCAATATCATGGCAGGGTCAATATCATGAGCAGGGTCAATATCATGGGCAGGGTCGATATCATTAGCAGGAGCAGGGTCAATATCATGAGCAGGGTCAATATCATGGGCAGGGTCAATATCATGAGCAGGAGCAGGGTTAATATCATGGGCAGGGTCAATATCATGAGCAGGAGCAGGGTCAATATCATGAGCAGGGTCAATATAATGAGCAGGGTCAATATCATGATCAGGGTAAATATCATGAGCAGGGTCAATATCATGAGCAGGGTCAATATCATGGGCAGGTTCAATATCATGAGCAGGTTCAATTTCAGGAGCAGGGCCAATATCATAAGCAGGGCAAATATCATGAGCAGGAGCAGGGTCAATATCATGAGCAGGTTCAATATCATGAGCAGGGTCAATATCATGAGCAGGGTCAATATAATGGGCAGGTTCAATATCATGAGCAGGGTCAATATCATGAGCAGGGTCAATATCATGAGCAGGGTCAATATCATGAGCAGGGTTAATATCATGGGCAGGGTCAATATCATGGGCAGGGTCAATATCATGAGCAGGAGCAGGGTCAATATCATGAGCAGAAGCAGGGTCATTATCATTAGAAGGGTCAATATCATGAGCAGGTTCAATATCATGAGCAGGGTCAATATCATGAGCAGGGTTTATATCATGAACAGGGTCAATATCATGAACAGGGTTAATATCATGGGCAGGGTCAATATCATGAGCAGGGTCAATATCATGAGCAGGGTCAATATCATGGGCAGGGTCAATATCATGAGCAGGAACAGGGTTAATATCATGGGCAGGGTCAATATCATGAGCAGGAGCAGGGTCCATATCATGAGCAGGAGCAGGGTCATTATCATGAGCAGGGTCAATATCATGAGCAGGTTCAATATCATGAGCAGGTTCAATATCATGAGCAGGGTTAATATCATGAACAGGGTCAATATCATGAACAGGGTTAATATCATGGGCAGGGTCAATATCATGAGCAGGAGCAGGGTCAATATAATGAGCAGGGTCAATATCATGAGCAGGTTCAATATCATGAGCAGGGTCAATATCATGAGCAGGTTCAATTTCATGATCTGGGTCAATATCATGAGCAGGGTCAATATCATGAGCAGGGTCAAAATCATGAGCAGGGAAAAGAACTGCGCATAGAGGCATTTTTGTTATTAACATTGTTATAATATACATGTACATAAGGAACATGTAGTCCAATTATATTAAAAAAAGACGAAATATTTCAGGAAATACTGATGATATTTTTTGCATCGATTTATTTATATCCCTACTGTATCCGAAACCGAGTATTAAACACACATTTGTAGATTAAAGAAGAAATTAGTTGTTTCAGAGATTATTTGCATAATATTCAGTGTGAAATAAAATACTTTTTTTTTTTTAATTAATATGCACAAAATATATATGTGGGCTGCGAAGGATTGAAGGTCGTGTCTTTAAACCCATTCTCAACTCGTCGCAAAAATCTTTCAAAATATTTGGATGTGTTAATTTTGATTGCAGAACAAACGTTTGTCATGTTTGTGGTGATTTTTGTTGAATATATATTTTGCGCGTACGATACGACCTTGTGGTCATCTACATAGCTGCTTCAACGACCAGTCTGCATGAGTCTTACTGTGCACACACGCTTTTTGAAATAAATATAAGATTAAAGAAATCAATATTGTTCGCAAACTTGTATTTGCACGTGCAGCCCAAGGACACCTATATGGTCCAGAAGTACGTGGCCATCATGAATGAGAGATTTTAAAGTAACTCTGAAGAAATGTTTCTCAAACTAAACGTGCACAATTTCATGTGGATATCTTTAGTCGTTTTAGAGAGAAACAATTATGAAAGAGTTGCGTTATTAGTACCTTAGGGTGTACTTTATACTATTCGCGTCAGCCTGTAGGGCTGTTCCCATTATATAAACTTTCGTCTTTCGGAGTTTCTGCTGTTTTCTCAGCTAGCCATGGTCAAGGTCACTGTGACTTAAACTAGAAAAAATACAACAACGCGTGGTTTCCAGTCAATAACTTTAGTTTGCATTGATCAATCTCGATGAAACTTGTGATGTAACAAGCTTGCTGAAATTTCAAGCTTGGGGTTGTATTTGAAGCTTATCGGGTTGAGATCAAGGTCATTATTACTTTATATAGAAAAATGGCATACGCATCATAACATTCGTTTGGATTAATTTAAGGTATTGCACCGAATTTTCGTGTTTAAGTAGCTTGTAAGCAAACCTTTCTTCGGATTACATTTAGGGCCAGTCAAGGTCACTGTTACTGAAATAGACAATTTTTTTTTTCGGTTAAACACTTAAAATACGTGCTGAAATTGTATGTATATGTAGCTTACATGTATACCTAGCTTAGGGTTCAATCTTGGACTAGTTAGGCAAAGATCAAGGTCACTGTTGTATACCAGCTAAATGTTTTTTCTTGAAAAACACGCTTTCAAGAAAAGATGACTAACTGATTAAAAAAAAGAAACGTTTTGTGAAATCTATTGCTATTTTTTTTATTATCGTGTACAGTAAATATAGTGAAGTTCAAAAAAGATTTTTCGATAACATGTCGATTATTTTAAGAAAACATGAAGGCGTTTTATGAAATTTTGTCAAATATTCATCAACAATAGCGGTTATTTTATGCAAATCTGTGCCGCCATAATCCGCATAGGATTTCCTATCACAAATGGGAGTTAACTAAAGCCTTTTAGCAAAATGCTTTAAATCTATTTCTCGCTCTGGGCAGGGACCTATAGGTCCCTGCTCTGGGGGAGCGCATAACAGTTGGGTTCCAATGCCCTTAGAGGGCCCATTACATAACCTTAAACAGCTTCTTTACAGTAATACAGCGTAGACCTAAGATGAGGAAACTTCACTCGCGCTTGTAGCTCGATCCCCTCATATTTCGACACGTGAAGGACGTGAAGGTTTAAGTCTCCTTGACTAAAAGCAAACTTCAGATAGTTTGCCTAAATACGATTATTCGTCATGGTTATACATCCCTACATAAACCTGTGTAATGTTTGCTTTGTGATCGATTGATATTTCGAGTTAATGGAATAATATAATTTTCATAATACACATGTAACTAGAAACGAGAGCGTTTTGTCCGCAAATATTTTCTTTAAAGGGGCCGTCCAACAGATTGGTAAATTGACAAAATTAAAAAAAGTTGTTTCATATTCGCAAATTTTCGCGTTTGTTATGATATTTTTGAGGAAATAGTAATACTGACCATTTACAATGCTCTTAAATATCCATTATATGCATCTTTTGACGATTTGAAAACCTCAAAATCATAAAGCGTCGTTCAACGCGAAACGATTGAATAATTTGGAAAGTTCTGTTATTGTCGCTATATTTTGTAAAACTACGAGGATTGCTTATATATGGTATAAAATACGGCTATCGTACAAATCAGGTCGGACCATAAAGACCTCGTGAAGAGGCCGGTAGGACCTGTAAATAAACTCTGATTAAAAAAAAAAGCTATCGTACGTACTTGTCAGGATGGCCGAGCGGTCTAATTGGTTTTTACTCCAGGACCCCGATGGTCACTGGTTCGAGCCCTGATGAGGTTTACTATTTTTTCCCTTTTTAAATTGTATTCTTGTTTTTTAACTGCAGATTTTTAGGTCAAATGTTTGAATTTATCAATATAGAGCATTTAATGACATGCTTCAATACATGCCAAAATCTAGTGGACAGTCCCTTTAAGTTCGATTAATATTTGAAAAATAAACGTTTGGAAACAGTAGTTGTCTAATTTTAACCTCATCTAGGTGTTGTTCACCTCTTATTTTTATGAGACTATATAAATTAATAGAATGACTAATTTTCTACAAGGAGCCACACAACTCTGATTGGAACAATTGCTTTATTTCAAGCGTCACCGATCTGTTCGCTGTGAAAATTGAATAGATAAACATAACCCTTGCGGTGTACTTAATACGCATTCCAACGTTCAGATCGATACGGGCAGGTCTGAACAAATACAGTCTTCGATTATTGTATTTCAGTTTGGGTGTAGTAGATAAGATTAGTGTGGTCGTCTTAAAACACCGAATTTTGTATACAGATATTCAGAAAGTTTTAATCAAAGCGGCGTACTGACGTTCTGTAATATACGTTTTATAGTGTGTATTAAACCGTCTTGTGTTTGTAATGTCCAAAGAGATTGTGTTTTTCTCGCTTTTAAATGGATTTCTATTCAAAGGTGAATTAAAATAAGGTACAGTAGCAATGTTTTATTATCTGTTTCATTCTACTTATTTTTCATTGGTTATTGTTTATTAACACTTTATGGTGTTCTCTCCTGTTATTGAGCGTCTATTGTTATATATAAATATATTCTTGAAAGAGTTTATACTCACTTCAGTTGTATAAATTATCACCTCGGTACTTTACGCCCTGTGTTTGTTTGTTCACGCTTGTTTGTCGCGCTTGATGAATAGGCTTCCTATTTTAATACGGATATCGATTGCTGTTATAAAGCTATTTCATGTGTGTGTTTTGGGGGACGAGTCAGTGAAGACAATTTCAAGTGTTGTCCCATCTTCTGGCCGCGGTCGACATTACAGAGTACATTTCCCGACATGCTGAGACTTTTACCATTGACTTTGAATCAATGTAGACTTGTTTGAAAAGTTAGAAATTACATTTCATATTTCTCTTGCTTGGCATCCGATTTTTTTTCTGAAAAGAATGATGATCTTTTTTGACACATAAGGAAAACGTACGATGCCCGATTGCCGCATCGACTTCTTATCCTGCAGTGAGGTGTCTTGAGTAAGCAGCAGTAGTAGATCCGTGTCAGATTCGTGGAATAAATATTGTTTTTTTCATCACCACCGTTGTGAAATGTATTTGTGTTATTGAATATCTGAATTGTCACCGTATTGTGTAGGAAAGACAGCGCATTTTGTGTTCAGATGAACAATCGTACAGTTTTTTCAGATTTGAACTTGGCCTAGAAATTGTCATGATAAACATTCTGACCAAGTTTCATCAAGATTTTGATAAACATTTGGCATCTAGCGTGATAACGACGTAAAAGTTCACTCTAGAAGCAACATTTTTCGTCTAATCTTCATGTAACTTGGTCAGAACATATGTTCTAATGATTCTCAGGCCGACCGAATTCAAAGAATGTTTCCAGTCCGTTGAACAATATGGCTACCTGTGGTTGGGCAGTTTTCCTAAAGCTATAGTGAAACCTTGTTCACATACTAGAAGTCACTTTTTTAGTCAAATCTTGATGAACCTTGTTCAGAACATGTGTCATTGTGCTATCTCGGCCATTTAAAACTGGTTTATGTGAGGTAAAAAAACTAGGTCACAAGGTAAAGTTATTGGATAAGCTTGTAAACACTCAAGAAGTCACATTTCAATTGAAATCTTTATGAAACTTGGTCAGAATATTTGTTCTTATGATATCTCAGCCGAGTTTGAAAATAATATTGTGCATTGAAAATTAATTATGTTCAAATGTGATAATATTTACCATTTATACGATTTAACATTTATTTCTGGTGTATAGAACAATCGTGGTCAATAGACGCTCTCGCTGATAAACTACACCGTTTCCACAGTCTTTAAAACTGTTTGTTTCAAAACTGTAAAAGCGTTCGCAATCTTAGACTATCACTTTGTTGTTTGATTTAATGCGTGGGCAATTATGAATTATTATCTTACTAACGTCCGCGTGCGGCCAAGTTTTGAGCCTTGGCGGTCGAAAAATTACAGCTGAAATCTATACAGAAAGGGTATCAAATTACTAAAAAAATTGCCTGTCCTCTCAATTACCTCTTTCAATATAGTTTTCTACTTCCTACAAAACTTATGATTGTACGCTTGGAACATGAACAATAAAAAAGTGCAATAACTATGTTAATACTGAAAACAGGGTTATGTACTCGGCATTTTCTCTCGGCCACTTCAAAAATTTAAGCAAAGAACAATAAGTCTTAATTACTGATAATTATACCCCCACAAACAAAGTTTAGGGGGTATATAGGAGTAAGCTTGTCTGTCTGTCTGTCGGTCCGTATTGGTTGTCCGCTCTCTAACTCAAGTTGTTTTCATCCGATCTTCACCAAACTTGGTCAGAAGTTGTATCTAGATGATGTCTAGGTCATGCCGGGTCAAAAACAAGGTCACGGGGTCACTTAGTTCGTTTTAAACATTCAGCATGTTGTCCGCTCTCTAATTCAAGTAGTTTTCTTCCAATCTTCACCAAACATGGTCAGAAGTTGTATCTAGATGATGTCTAGATCAAGTTCGAATATGGGTCATGCCTAAACAAAAACTAGGTCACGGGGTCACTAAGTGCGTTTTTTAACATTCGGCATGGTGTCCGCTCTCTTATTCAAGTAGTTTTCATCCGATCTTCACCAAACTTGGTCAGAAGTTTTATCTAGATGATCTTAAGGCCAAGTTCGAACATGGGCCTTGCCGGGTCAAAAACTAGGTCACGGGGTCACTTAGTGCGTTTTAAATATTGATCATGGTGTCCGCTCTCTAATTGAAGTAGTTTACTTCCGATCTTCACCAAACTTGGTCAGAAGTTTTATATAGATGATCTCTAGGCCAGGTTCGAATATGGGCCATGTCGGGCAAAAACTAGGTCACGGGGTCACTTACCGGTAGTACTTTTTACACATTCAGCATGGTGTCCGCTCTCTAAGTCAAGTAGATTTCATCCGATCTTCTTCACACTTGGTCAGAAGTTGTATCTAGATGATGTGTAGGTGTAGTTCGAACATGGGCTATGCCGGGTCAAAAACTAGGTCACGGGGTCACTTAGTGCGTTTTAAACATTGAGCATGGTTTCCGCTGATTTTTTGTGAAAACAACATGCAAAATATTCTGTGTCAATGCGGCTTGTGGGGGTATTCGTCACGTCTGTGACAAAGCTCTATTGGGTTTTGGTTCTTGTACGCTGCACGTCTTCTCCATGTCTTCTGTCAATGTACACAATTTTATTTAAATTATTTATTACTAAAGGAGGTATGCTCCACAAAAGAAATAAAAAAAAATGCCAACAAAGTTGTAAAACATATAGAAATTGTTTGTCGATGTTCTCTGCACTTCCCCTTAAAGTCGTATGAAGTTGAATTTTAATCCCTGAACACTTCCCGAGTTTGATTCCGCTTATAAAGCGGCACGCACAGTCGAGCGTAACGCTATGATTGCTAAATACATTCGTTCGAGGGCATACAATCTCCGACCGTTGCGGTTTCAGAAAATATTTAATATATCGTCTTTTATATTTTCAGACACTCTCGTGATGGAGACGATTTAAAAGAACATTCACCAAGTTCAAGTGCTACCAATCTTTCAAGGAATAACTCATCTGACGTTGAAATGGCGACTGAAACTAGTAACTTTGCGATTGATAAAATAAGCACTATGTCGTTAGGCGAATTCAAAAACTTGCTCAATAGTACATTGACAGTACCGAGCAATGGAGGACAGCGATCTGAATCGCCGCTTTCGCAAAGTAGTAGTGATAGTTACAAAGCAAATGTTGATCAAAAGAGTCAGGGCCGGATTCCAAAAGTAACAAACTATTATTCAAGAGTATCGTCTAAATTGACTTCTAAACACAATTTAGATTCCAGCAGTGGTTATTCTACCTCGTCGCCATCATCTGATAGGACAACAAAATCAACCACTAACTCGGCGAAGTCGGCAACTCTGGATTATGTTAATGCATCTAAAAGGAGTGATTATAAATCACGACCTTCAGACTTGCCATTTAAAACAAATTACACACCCGAGAATACAAAAACGAACACTGTTGTAAACAAGAGGCCGGATCACAATGAAAGCGTTTTAAACAGAAAAGATACATGGACATTAACGCAAGAAAATACCAGTACGTTGACAAACAGGACTTCCAATACAAGTGCAAACAACCTCAAAAGCCAAAGGGATTTGTATCCGGTGAATGATATTTCAACAGAACCTAGATTGAATAACACTCCACAAAACGTTTCATATGTGTCTGTTTCTTATAAAGAGGTCATCAATGATTCTGTTGACAATGAAATCGATGACATTAACACACCAAATCACACACTTGAGAAAAAAGGAGCCGACTCTCCGCTCGATATTTCAAGTAGACCTAAAACACCTTCTGGTCGAACAACCCCATCTTGTATACCACGACCGATGACCCCGAAACTAACGAAACAATTTTCACAATTGACTACAGTAGAAATAAAAAATCGGTCTGGACTTCCACCAACACCACAAAAAACAAACGTCGCCCATGCAAACGAAATCGCGAGATCAGCAGATAAAAATAAAGAACAGACATATCGAGACATTTTTAGAAAACGGGCAGCTACTCCATCTACTGAGTGTTCAACGCACCCTTCTGCTGCCCAGAGAAGGTCCGTAACCCCCGGGCCATATTTACGCTCATCGTTAACTATTGATGCGACCTCTGACCAATCATATGCCAAAGAAACACAAATATTAAGTAAGGACATCAGCCAAACAGAGAAAAAAGAGACTGTTGATGAACCAGTGATTGTTGTTAGTGTTGATCGCTCGGCAAACAAACACACACTCTCCTTGACAAATCAGAGTACATCAGATAAACCTGTTGTAAAGTCGAAAGTTTTGGCCCGTGCGCGAACTCCACAACAGGATAGAACAAAGACAAGAATGGTAGATAGCCATGGAAAGAGACCACAAAGTGTTCAGCCAAGACAGTTATTTCTACAAACCCACAAACCAGAAGAAATTTCTTACGACAGAACACAAGAATGGGTTCAAACCACAGCAAGGCAGACGAAGGTTAAACAACCAAAATCTTCGAATATGCGTAGGGCTATGACACCGAATTCTTTATTAAATGACAGTGTAAATGCAGAACCACGGAGTCTTGACGAAATCAAAGCTGCTTTAACATTGCCAATACATACGTTAAAGGAAATAAATACGGAACAACTGGAAGCTCCACCAGAGGATCCTGAAATGTATGCTCAAATGGAACAATTATTTCACGAGTTAAGACAACAGGAACTTAAAAAGTCTGTGAACGAAACACCTGGGGATTGTGTTAAGACAAGCTCTAGTTGTCCTAGATCAGAATCTTCCAAATCGGACAGAAGTTATACCAACAATAAAAGAATAGCGGAGACGGAAACAATGTCATCCTCAAGAAGTAAATCGAGGAAAAGCTCTTTGAGCCAAACGCAACATTTATCGACAAAAATGTCAAATTCTGGAAGTGATTCCATTGGAAAGAAAAGCAGTGTGTCAGGGTCTTCAACTTTAGAGAAAGCAAATACAAGATCACCTTCCCCTAGTCCAAATATAAACGCAAACAAGCGGCCACCATCTCCTATTAATACTGCTAGTAGGAACAGCAAACAATTTTCTGAGAAAGTGTTAAATCAACAACGAACTGATGCATCTGTACGAAATTCATTTCCCATCAAACAAATAATCAGCCGACCTGCATCACCATCCGGCCATCGTCAAAGCAGCAGTGCTAGCAACCACAGTCGAGCTGGATCAGTGCGCCCCGAGTCGACACCCCCGTATGACTCTAAACCGGAAAGTCCCGCGAATGGCAGTGATACATATCCGCGAAAGCAGATAGGTAGCCGACCTGCATCACCATTCGGTCAGCGTCAAAGCAGCCGAGCTAGCAGCCACAGTCCAGCTGGATCGGTGCGCCCCGAGTCGACACCCCCGTATGACTCCAACCCGGAAAGTCCCGCGAATGGCAGTAATACATATCCGCGAAAGCAGATAGGGAGCCGACCGGCATCACCATCAGGCCATCGTCAAAGCAGCAGAGCAAGCAGCCACAGTCGAGCTGGATCGGTGCGCCCCGAGTCGACACCCCCGTATGACTACAACTCGGAAGAGCCATCGAGTGACAGTGACGTAAGGGATTCAAACACGATCGTCAAACAAATAAAGGAAATAATTAAAGTTCAGCCACGAAAAGATAAAGTCGAGGGACTGAAGAAAACTAAAATCCCAGCGCCTAGATCTTTATCGCAGTTGGGAAAGTCAAAGTCCGTGTGTAACTTGCTGGATATGAATACAGGATTAAATTCGTTTGACAATAACGTTTGTTCAGCAACACTTGTAGATGACAAATATAACGGTTCTATCAGCGATACTCTCAGTCTTAAATTGGCTACACCTTTAACTACAGGGCGTTCGTCTTTAATCCGAAAGGAAAGTATGGAAAAAAACAGAACCACGACCGGTCTCTTTGTGCGTACATTGTCTACTGACAGAAAAGAAAGTACAAGTAGCTTATCAACAGAAGAGTACTATGTTTAAATGGTTATGGCGAATATGTCTTAGGCATGAGTGTACAACTTAATTCGTTTATTTCTGAGAATGGAAGTAATTGGTTTACACGGGTTTTCCAATAAGTGAAACTACTGCTTATTATATTAGAGTATGGCTGATCGGCGGACTTTCGGTCAGATAGTGTCAAACAGGTGGTTTTCGGTCAATAACTTTAGTTTGCATTTACCAATTTTAATGACACTTTTGATAAAGCAAAAGTGCATATGGACCAAGCTTGGGATAGCTTTTGAGGTGTGTCATGTCCATTTTACTGAAAAAAGAAAAACAGTTTCCACTCAATAACTTAAGTTGTGTGCGCATGTAGCTTTAGTGCAGACTTGGAGTTGAAGTGCATATTATCTTTATTTATTACTTAACCTGGTTTCGATGCGTTGCCACGATTCTTGTTAGCAAATGAAGATTTAGCCATGTTTTTTTTCACATTTTATTTGTTACGCCAAAATTCCTCACAATCTCTGTTAAAAACTAGTATAACATGCACTGGATAAGCCTATTTATTTTTACTTGAACTGTAAATGTCCTTTTATTTATCTCCATTATGCAGTGGGAAAAATAAGCGAACTTCTTCTGACGAACTTAGTGCATATGGATCGATAACACAATATGGAGGATTTGTAACACGGCGTCCGTTTATAGAGATCAATTTGTTCCTCGTATTGTTATACCAATGGAAGTTTACTGGCGAATACTGGGAGTAATTATTTCAAATCCGGATTGACAAATGTTAATGACGCTTGGGAATTTTTAAACACACTATGTTCGATGTGTGTTATTTGATATACATAACTCTGCAGAAACGCACTTCAAAAATGATTTAATACACGGACTGAAACAATATTCCATATTAAATGCTGTCTTGCTCATTTTGGAAATGTATGCTCCATTTCTGTGATCTGTGTATATACATTACGGGAACATATGAATCATTGTGCATTTTATTGTTCAGTTAAATACAACTTGTGCACTTAATATTTTAAAGATATTATTTATAAACTCATCTCATCTATATGCCATCGCGCGCATCTTATATCGATATGCTCATTGTAAAATATTGTTTCAATTACATGTAGTTCAAGTTCTTATTTTGTACATAACATTTATTTATAACTGTGCACAACGTGTTCTTAAACGGACCGCATTAAACATCTGTGTTAAAGTTCGGCTGTGATACAATTTTATACTATTTATATTGATGAAATAAAGTGACTGTTTACTGATTATTCATGTATTTCATGTACACGGGCTTCATGCTTCAAGCCTGTGCAAGCGGTGTTGCTATTTGGTACGAACGTTCAATTCCAACATGCATTGGGGGAGTATTGTATTTCAGACACTGATGAGAGAAGTTAATATATTATTAACTACAAATAGTCTTTTGTGATATGATTTTCAAGTGAATATATTGTATTTTGATCAATTTTGTTATCCAGTGAGTTTTTAGCTCCACTGGCCAGAGGCCAGCGGGGCTTATGTCATGGCCCTGTGTCCGTCGTGCGTGCGTGCGTAAACTTTTTAGCTCACCTGATTGCTCAGGTGAGCTTTTGGGATCGGTCCTTGTCCGTCCGTCGTCCGTTAACATTTGGTTGTAAACACTCTATAGGCCACATTTCTTGTCCGATCTTCATGAAACTTGGTCAGAAGATNAATCTTAAAGTTCTCTACCAAGTTTTTTCAAATTATGCCCCTGGGGTCAAATTTGACTCTGCCACGGGGGTCACAAAAATGAACATATGCTTAAATAAGGCCTATTTTGCGCAAACTTTAAAAATCTTGTTCATTATTATAGAGCCTAGGGCTACTTAATTTGGTATGTAGGACATCGAATAGTCCTCTACCAAATTTGTTCAAATTTTTCCCCTGCGCTAAAATTTGACCCTACCCCGGGGGTCGCATGAACATATGCTTATATAAAGCCTCTTTTGTACAAACTTTAAAAATCTTCCTGTCCATAACCATTGGGCATAGGGCTACCAAATTTAGTATGTAGTGACATCTTATAGTTCTCTACCAAGTTTGTTCAAATTATGACCCTGGGGCCAAATTTATCCCTTAAAGGCTCCCATTAAAAAGTTATTCCAAGAAAATTTGATTCGTCAAAAAACATGGCCACATGAAGTCATTGAACTTTGCATGTTTATGCGTTTTTGCTATTTATTCATTATGGGATGAATAAACTCTTTTCTTCTCAAACTAAAAGTGTATCAAAATACACTTGGAATAACTTTTTAATTATAAGAGATAAATGCATACATGTCGAGCGTGAAAGGTAGACCAACATGTTAACTATCCATAAATGTTAACCCTTTACCAAACGACACATTTTGGACTGCCCCAAATTGAAAGAGATTGCCGACGAGAAATAATATTGTAAAGGACTATTTATAAATTGGCTGGGGTAGAAATCATTGTGATAAAAGTAGAAATTGCTCATCATTAGCAATTTCTCCTTTTTGAAACTTTAAGCGCCCAGTGGGACGAGGGATAGATAGAGAAAGTCACATGCTTGAGTACATTTCAACCCATGCGCATTGCACGCTTTTTTCGCATAAAAACCAGTGGAGCGATACAGTGCCATCATGGCCCTCTTGTTATATGGACACCTTACACATACATGTGTATGCTTACCATTGTTAGTTAAAACCTGCGGTTTTATCACAGCACTTTATAAATGTGTTGATGAACATTAATTATCGCCTGGTTACAATAACAATACAGTAATAATGAATGAAAATCACAACCAAAATCATGATGTATAATATAACCTTCATGTCAATATCAATATGATGTCAACATAAAACATGAACGTTTTATTTAGTTTTTCTAACTATGTCACACTTATACAACAAGCAAATTTGTTGAATTGATATCCCCGCTAAAAAAAATAGATTGTTTATGGATGGGTGCAGAACTAAAAGAAACAAGGGCCGTTTGTAAAATATGCATGCCCCCCATATGGGCTGTCAGTTGTAGTGGCAGCCATTGTATGAATATGTTTTTTGCCACTGTGAACAACGGTGGTGGTGGTGGTGGTGGTGGTGAAACCATTTGACTGTGTTGAGTCACCGTGACCTTGGCCTTTGACCTAGTGACCTGAAAATCAATAGGGGTCATCTGCCGGTCATGACCAATGTCCCTATGAAGTTTCGTGATCCCAGGCCTAAGCGTTCTTGAGTTATCATCCGGAAACCATTTTACTGCTTCAGGTCACTGTGACCTTGACCTTTGACCTAGTGACCTGAAAATCAATAGGGGTCATCTGCCGGTCATGACCAATGTCCCTATGAAGTTTCGTGATCCCAGGCCTAAGCGTTCTTGAGTTATCATCCGGAAACCATTTTACTGCTTCAGGTCACTGTGACCTTGACCTTTGACCTAGTGACCTGAAAATCAATAGGGGTCATCTGCCGGTCATGACCAATGTCCCTATGAAGTTTCGTGATCCCAGGCCTAAGCGTTCTTGAGTTATCATCCGGAAACCATTTTACTGCTTCAGGTCACTGTGACCTTGACCTTTGACCTAGTGACCTGAAAATCAATAGGGGTCATCTGCCGGTCATGACCAATGTCCCTATGAAGTTTCGTGATCCCAGGCCTAAGCGTTCTTGAGTTATCATCCGGAAACCATTTTACTGCTTCAGGTCACTGTGACCTTGACCTTTGACCTAGTGACCTGAAAATCAATAGGGGTCATCTGCCGGTCATGACCAATGTCCCTATGAAGTTTCGTGATCCCAGGCCTAAGCGTTCTTGAGTTATCATCCGGAAACCATTTTACTGCTTCAGGTCACTGTGACCTTGACCTTTGACCTAGTGACCTGAAAATCAATAGGGGTCATCTGCCGGTCATGACCAATGTCCCTATGAAGTTTCGTGATCCCAGGCCTAAGCGTTCTTGAGTTATCATCCGGAAACCATTTTACTGCTTCAGGTCACTGTGACCTTGACCTTTGACCTAGTGACCTGAAAATCAATAGGGGTCATCTGCCGGTCATGACCAATGTCCCTATGAAGTTTCGTGATCCCAGGCCTAAGCGTTCTTGAGTTATCATCCGGAAACCATTTTACTGCTTCAGGTCACTGTGACCTTGACCTTTGACCTAGTGACCTGAAAATCAATAGGGGTCATCTGCCGGTCATGACCAATGTCCCTATGAAGTTTCGTGATCCCAGGCCTAAGCGTTCTTGAGTTATCATCCGGAAACCATTTTACTGCTTCAGGTCACTGTGACCTTGACCTTTGACCTAGTGACCTGAAAATCAATAGGGGTCATCTGCCGGTCATGACCAATGTCCCTATGAAGTTTCGTGATCCCAGGCCTAAGCGTTCTTGAGTTATCATCCGGAAACCATTTTACTGCTTCAGGTCACTGTGACCTTGACCTTTGACCTAGTGACCTGAAAATCAATAGGGGTCATCTGCCGGTCATGACCAATGTCCCTATGAAGTTTCATGATCCCAGGCGTAAGCGTTCTTGAGTTATCATCCGGAAACCATTTTCCTATTTCCAGTCACTGTGACCTTGACCTTTGACCTAGTGACCTCAAAATCAATAGGGGTCATCTGCCAGTTATGACCAATGTCCCTATGAAGTTTCATGATCCCAGGCGTAAGCGTTCTTGAGTTATCATCCGGAAATCATTTTCCTATTTCCAGTCAACCATTTTACTGCTTCAGGTCACTGTGACCTTGACCTTTGACCTGAAAATCAATAGGGGTCATCTGCCGGTCATGACCAATGTCCCTATGAAATTTCATGATCCCAGGCGTAAGCGTTGTTGAGTTATCATACGGAAACCATTTTCCTATTTCCAGTAACCGTGACCTTTGACCTAGTGACCTCAAAATAAATAGGGGTCATACGCAAGTCATGATCAATGTTCCTATGAAGTTTCATGATCCTAGGCCCAAGCGTTCTTGAGTTATCATCCGGAAACCACCTGGTGGACGGACCGACAGACCAACAGACAGACCGACCGACATGTTCAAAGCAATATACCCCCTCTTCTTGGAAGGGGGCCAAAAAAAACAAAGGACAAGAACTTGTATTTATTAAAGTGTAGGGTTATGGTTCTTGTGCATGGCACTTCTCCTCGTTGATATGTATACACCCATGAAGTTTCATGTTGAAATCTTTTATCATATCTGAGATGTAGCCCTGAAAAGTTTCATCAAACAACAAATGGCAATCACTCTTATTTAAGAAATTGTAGGGTTATGGTTCCTGTGCATTGCATTTCTCCTAATTGATATTTACACACCCATGAAATATCAATTTGATATCTTATATAGTTTCTGAGATATAGCCCTGAAAAGTTTGTGACGGAATGATGGACTGACTGACAACGCCCGAATCTATGTCCCTTCACTTTTTGCGAGGGATAATAAAATCTTTTAAGAATAACACTTAAGAACTTATCATGTAAATTGTGGCTACCAGGCTCAATTTTGTGTTCCCTGCTGCAATTATGAAGATTTTATGCATGCATTTCAAACTTGTAAATACCAAACATTCAGAGATATTAAACGACTTTTAAAACTTGCATATTTTAATAATTGAACTTAATAAATGATTGCAGAGAGGTGATGTTGTGAAACAGAACAAATAGAGATAGATTTATTTCAGCATAGGTTACAGCATGGTTCACATCAACTAAGCCAATAAAGAAATCATATGTTATAGTATTTTTAGATATATGGTATAATCATAAAAAAATATTATAATAAGTGTAGCGTAATTTTGTTTATGCATTGCAATGAAGTATCAAACAGGCTTGCCATATACATTGACTATCTCCTGTATCTCCCGCAATAGAGGTGTGAACAGCAAATTCGTTGAATTGATATCCCCCGCCAAATAAATGTTGTTTATGGTTGGATGCATTGCTATTCTCCCCTATGGAAATCTATACACCCATGAAGTTGCATGTTAAAATCTTGTCTTGTTTCTGAGATAAAGCCCTGAAAAGTTAACAAAAACAACAAAGGGCAGTAACTCTTATTTAAGAAAGTGTATGGTTATGGTTCTTAAACATGGCATTTCTCCTCATTGATATTGATAAACCCATGAACTTTCATGTTGATATCTTAAATAGTTTCTGAGAAATAGCCCTAAAAAGTTTTGTGACCGACGAAATGACGAACGGACGGATCTCACTGCCTTTGTTGAGGGATAACAAAGATGTCACTTTGACAAAAAAAGTAAAAGTCTCTACTAATAGAAATTATCAAAACATCAGTGGGAAAAGGATTTTATTTAAGTGAATTTAAATTATTTGCAAATGTTTCTGCAATATTTTAATAATACCGTTAATTATAAACTTAATTGAGCCAAAATCTCATAATAAGTGTATATTGTTACAATGTATTAAACAAAATGAATTCTCATCTTCATTTAGTCTTATTTCTCAGTCTTATTTCTTGCTAACAGCCTTTTTAAATGTGTTAAATGTTGCCAGCTCTTCATAAATTGTTGCAACTGCCAAAAAATGATCATTTTACAAAAATATACATACAAGTTTTATTAACTTCAACCAGTATAGACACTCAATATTGTTCTATATATTACGATTAAACTTCCAAACTGCCTAATGGTTGACCAAACATAATTTTTTGTCCAGTATAAAGGGAAAACTTGAAGTTGGATGGTGCTTCAAATATCAGAACAATGGTTGATCCCATGTTGAATTCTCCAATCATGTCCCCTTTGGTAATGAGCACATCATCAATACATTTGTCATAGTAAACTGTGGATGGATAGGCACGTCCTGAGTTGGTCATCAAGTCCTAAAACATAAAACAAAATAGCTACAAAGGTTGGACATAGTAAAATACAACAATCTCTTCAAAGATTACGTTTTGGTGAGAAAACTTAAAAAAACAACAACAGAGGTTTATAAACATGAGGGCCATGATGGCCCTTAAAGCGGGACTGTACGATTTTGTCAAATATTTATGATTTTTTATAAAATGTGTTAAAAATTAGTATATATATATTTCNTACTAATAGAAATTATCAAAACATCAGTGGGAAAAGGATTTTATTTAAGTGAATTTAAATTATTTGCAAATGTTTCTGCAATATTTTAATAATACCGTTAATTATAAACTTAATTGAGCCAAAATCTCATAATAAGTGTATATTGTTACAATGTATTAAACAAAATGAATTCTCATCTTCATTTAGTCTTATTTCTCAGTCTTATTTCTTGCTAACAGCCTTTTTAAATGTGTTAAATGTTGCCAGCTCTTCATAAATTGTTGCAACTGCCAAAAAATGATCATTTTACAAAAATATACATACAAGTTTTATTAACTTCAACCAGTATAGACACTCAATATTGTTCTATATATTACGATTAAACTTCCAAACTGCCTAATGGTTGACCAAACATAATTTTTTGTCCAGTATAAAGGGAAAACTTGAAGTTGGATGGTGCTTCAAATATCAGAACAATGGTTGATCCCATGTTGAATTCTCCAATCATGTCCCCTTTGGTAATGAGCACATCATCAATACATTTGTCATAGTAAACTGTGGATGGATAGGCACGTCCTGAGTTGGTCATCAAGTCCTAAAACATAAAACAAAATAGCTACAAAGGTTGGACATAGTAAAATACAACAATCTCTTCAAAGATTACGTTTTGGTGAGAAAACTTAAAAAAACAACAACAGAGGTTTATAAACATGAGGGCCATGATGGCCCTTAAAGCGGGACTGTACGATTTTGTCAAATATTTATGATTTTTTATAAAATGTGTTAAAAATTAGTATATATATATATATTTCAATATAAATTAAAATAAAAGTTAAGAAGAACATGTGTCGAAAAATGCGAAATAAGCCAGATATTTAAATCTGAAATTGAAAATGGCTTCCAGCCAAATTCGCAAGCATATATATAATGCATGAGTGCAGATTCGTTTATACGACACAAAGACACAATTTTATTTCCTAACAAATACGAGTAAAAGTGTCGGCATCGGCTTTAACCAGCTCTAACTTGTCTTTGCTGAATTTTATGAAATTCGTCTTCAATGTATAATTTGTATTACCTATTTTGTGTCATCGTAACATAATTTTATCAATATATTAAAATTTAACACATATAAAAATCGTACAGTCCCGCTTTAAATGCTCGCCTGAGTTCACTTACACCAATTGCTGAAGACGTGACCTTATAGATGGCACAAACTTGATATGGGACCAATAGGATAGACGTTAATGTAAAAGACGTCTCCATATGGCACTGATGTCCCCACATTCCAAGTTTGAATCAGAACACTGCTGATGTTAAAACAAGCTGTTATGGCCACCTTTTACTTTTGACCTTTATGGGTGACCTTGACCTTTGTTTTAATCCAACAGGTGATACATGCTTCACTCAGTCTCATCATGGTACTAAATGTGTGGTAAGTTATCTTAAAATTGAGAGATGACTGAAAATGTTACAGCCTATGTAAGCTGTAGTATAGCCAAATTTGACCTTTGACCACTAAGTGTGACCTTCAGAGGCCAAATTTGGCTGTAAAACAGCTGGCTGGTTGCCGTGGGGTAGTGGATATGGTGACTGCCTAGCAACCAGGGGTCACAGGTTCCATCTCTAATGTGAAAGTGTTCTTTTGGATCTCCAACAAAGACACCTAGTGCTGGTTTTACCCTAGAATCAGACTATTGTCTCAGTGTTTAAATAAGCCACAGGCTTTCATCGCAATCAAGCCAAAATAAATGGGTTAAAACTATGTGTGATCCTGATCTCTTAAGGTGTGGAGAGGAGACAGGTTTTAAACATAGAATTCAATTCTGTGTCCTCATACATGTAGTTAACATTAGGGGAAAGTTAAAATGAATGACAAAGTTACAGTCTGATAAAGCTGGCAAAATTTGATATTTGAAGTGTGACTGTGACGTTAGAGGTGATCACACCAGTTTTACACGTGACACTGTCTTATGATGACTAACATGGCAAAGCTATGACACAGACAGAAATGTTTAAGCTGTTTTACGACTGAATTTGACTTTTAATTCTAAAAGTGAACTTGATCTTTGAGGTAGGGAGATGGTTATTTACACACAAAATGCTCTCTCCTCGTGAGAGTCATTTTTGTTAAGTTCTCTTAAAATAGCATGACAAATGACGCTATAAAGTCCGAACAAGTTTTGTATTGCTAAATTTGATCACTGAACTGTGAAGTGTGACCTTGACCTTTAAGGTAAGGAGACAATTGTTTAACACAACATGTATTCTTACGATGGTTTTCTTTTGAAAATTTCAACATCCCTTAATATATGGCATTGTTATGCAGACTGCCCTATGAAGACCAAACATGTACAGCTCAGTTGTAAATTTCACCAGCCTCATTTCTGCATATTTTGAGTTAGGAATGTTCAAGATTTTTTTATGGCCAGATTTGACGATCAACCACTAAGTGTTACCATGACCTTTGAGGTAGGGAGACTGCAGCTACACATGACAAGTTATCTTATAATAGTGGACATTTGTGCAAAGTTATTTCAAAATCCATCAACATGGCAATTATATTGCTGAGGCAGTAGATTTCACACATGTTACATAAGCTGTATTCATGACCACAATGGTTAAAAGATTTTTAAGGGACAAGAGAACAAGCTTTTGAACTCACATGACCTGTATTTAAATGAGGCCTAAATATTATCAAGATAAACAATGTGACCTAGTTTGGTGAAGATTGAGTGATAATTGT
The DNA here is from genome assembly GCA_007657795.1 of Dreissena rostriformis. Lineage (NCBI taxonomy): Eukaryota > Metazoa > Mollusca > Bivalvia > Myida > Dreissenidae > Dreissena > Dreissena rostriformis. The sequence continues at coordinate 2,266 of VMBQ01001896.1, read as the reverse complement.
GTTAACACTTTGAGCGCTGGAACCGGATTTTGAAGGCCTTTGCAAACAGTTTGGATCCAGATGAGACGCCACAGAACGTGGCGTCTCATCAGGATCCAAACTGTTTGCTATTCTGATAGTATTCTTTGAAAAACAAATCAAAGAAAATGCTAATTTTAGAAATTTAGCAGACAACATTTTAGCAGACGACAAATTTCCCAGCATGCAAAGGGTTAACGCGTCTTGTCATCTTATGATGGACTGCATTTTTTTATTTTTATTTTCAAGATCCATCAATCTATTGGAAAGTTACGACATAGAAAGGAATTATCAAGCTGTTAATGGCCAAATTAAACTTTTGACCTCACATATGACCTTGACATTTGAGGTAGGGACACCAAGTTTCATAAAGATTGAGTCATAATTATGTTTTAAACATGACTTGTAGTCTTGTGATGGACTGTATAACTTACCAATAACATGAAGATCAAGTCATAATTGCCGCCTCTAGAGTGGTAACAAGGTTTTTCTAAGATCTTAACTGGTACTTTGTTTGTGGACACACGTGACCCAGATTCAAACGGAAGCGAACATTCTGACCAAGTTTCATCAAGATTGAATCATAAATGTGGCCTCTACAGTGGTAACAGTTTTTTTATACTAAGATTTGAAATGGTAACCTAGTTTTTGGGCACACTTAACCGAGATAGAACCTGGCCTAGATGTTGTGCAAATAAACATTCTTATAAAAGTTATATCAATATAAAGTCATTAATGTGGCAGAGGTAACATAGTTGTTATAAGATTTTAGGTCAAAATGAAGGTCACTTCTTTAACAGACATAGGGGCCCAAAGTTGCAACTTAAATCAATGAAACCATGACACACTATATTGGCCTGAATGAAACTAGCTTATAGCTGATCATTTTGGCCATATTATTTTAAAATTCCTTTAATGCATGGTCAAATAATAGACAAGTCCTGTTTTAGGCAATAATTGCAGTATTTTGTCCCTTGACCCTAAGCGTTGACCATGCCTGTGAATGTAGAATAGTGGTTCTTAAATAGCAAACACATAGATGGAAAAGTTACAGACCTGTCAAGATTATGGACAGACTTACAAGATAGAGAGATCCCAATATACCCCCTCCCAACCTACCTGTAGTGGTGGTATATTAATTAAATTGAAAATACATATCTTGTAGTTTCGCTAATAATATAATATGCATGGGAACCTACAAAAGCTAAATCAGATGTATTTCAAATATGATACATACACCGACACGCACATAACATACCTTGTCAAAATAGACTTTGATGGATCCAACATTTGTAGCGCCCACTGCGGTGTAGGAAAAGAAGCCATGCTTCCAGGATCCAGTGTACACAACTCTTTCATTTAGGCTGAACAAGCCCTCAATCCATCGAGCAACACCGGGATTCACACTCAATAATTCACCTGCAAAACATTAACATTGACATTCCACTGGCTTATTTATTAAAATGAGTGAGAGCAGAAGTATCATTATATGGAGATGAGGCTCCGCCTTTTTATTTTGAAGTCTAATCAACATTATTTATAATCATAAACAAAACAAGAAATGAGTCCGTCATACCCCTGCTAAATGCCACTGGAAACATACACGAAGGTTGGGTGTTCAGTCCTTTTGTGATTTTTTTAAAATAAACAAGATGTGTTTGTGAAACACTATGTCCCCTTTTGAGATATTTTGACCCATTTATTTGACCTTGAAGGATGACCTTGACCTTTCACCACTCAAAATGTGCAGCCCATGAAATACACCTGCATATGAGATATAAAGTATGTGAAATAAGTTGTTAAGAAGTTATACTGTATATTGAATGAGCGATTTTGACCCATATATTTGACCTTGACCTTTCAACACTCAAAATGTGCCGCTCGCTGAGATACACATGCATGCCAAATATCAAATTGCTATCTTCAATATTGCAAAAGTTATGGCCAATGTTAAAGTTTGACGCAAACAAACCAACAAACAAACAAACCAACAGACAGGGCAAAACAATATGTCCCCCAGTATAGACTGGGGGACATAAAAACTTAACTGTCTTGTCTGAAATATTCCCCCTCCCCCCAAGATGATACCTCGTATAGTTTGCAACACATGTCGCTTCCGAAATGTAAAGTAATATTGTGAAACCATTTTATTCTGTCGGCATAAATTAAACAAGAGGCCCATGAGGGCCTGAATCGCTCTACTGGCTGGAATGTCAATGGCATGGAAAGTCAACATGCAAGGGAATAC
>VMBQ01001895.1:134542-149145 GCA_007657795.1 Dreissena rostriformis | reverse complement strand
ACCGGCACCACCGCCGGCGGCACCACCGCCGGCACCACCGCCGGCACCACCGCCGGCACCACCGCCGGCACCACCGCCGGCAACACCGCCGGCAACACCGCCGGCACCACCGCCGGCAACACCGCCGGCACCACCGCCGGCACTACCGCCGGCAGCACCGCCGGCACCACCGTCGGCACCACCACCACCACCACCACCACCACCACCACCACCATCGCTGCCGTTGTTCACAGTGACAAAAAACGTATTCACACAATGGCTGCTACTACAACTTATAGCTCATATAGGGGGCATGCATGTTTTACAAACAGCCCTTGTTCAAATCACACATGCAAAAGAATGTCAATTGTTATGATTAATTGAATATGAAGTACATGTGCAATTCTTCCCTCCAGTAAATTTTCAAGTGCAAAAGAATGTTAATTCTTATGATAATTGAATATGAAGTACATTCTTTACTCCTGTAAACTTTCAAGTGCACAACACTCAAACTATTTTTAACTCAATTACTATTGAGTGTGGTTAGGAAACTTACTCTTAAGATGCAGTTTAAAGTTACATTTGTGTGTCAAGTTTTATAAAGTGTGGTTAAGTATACGTATTTGATGAAAGTTTGAATGGAAGAATTTTTAATGCGGTATAGCCTTTGGAAGTGAGAAAGCTTATTTCTTAAGTCTTAGTATTGTTAATTCTGATACAACTGATTGACGATTTAACATTCAAAATGCTGCTCTTGTCATTGAGATGGTTGTGGTTGTTATTATGATTGATGATGATGATGCTGCTGCTGCTGCTGCTGATGATGATGATGATAATGATGACAATTATGACAATTATGATGATGATGACCATGATGATGATTATGATGATGATGATGATGATTATGATGATGATGATGATGATGATGATGATGATGATGATGATGATGATAATTATGACAATTATGATGATGATGACCATGATGATGATGATGATAATGATGATGATGATGATGATGATACACTATAGGTAAAATGGGCAATTTAGTTCGCGGATGAGTACAACTACAAGTACTAGACCAAAAGAGCAACTTTAACCCAGTTATGCCTAGCGTCTAGAATAAAGGCCTTGATGCGGCGTCTCATCAGGGTCTGCACTGTTTGCTTAAAGGAATTTCTGTAAGAAATATTCTAAACATAGAAATTAATATACTAGACATCCCTTATATTGGAAATAAATTGATCCAATTTAGAAGGATGGGAGAGTCAACTAGGCATAAATGGGTAAAAAGAGCATTTTTCATACTCATCAATTATTAATCTGGCATCCACATAAAAGTGGAATTCTTAGTCCCTTACAAACTCCACAGAGGTGGTCTCCTAGAATCAATCCTCTGGCAATTGAAGAGACTGGGGGGAATTTTGTGGAGGAAAAAAATGATAAAAAGATAATCACGAACACTTGCTGCCTGTGCACATGCCAATATTCTGCAGGAGAGAGATAGCCTTAGGCGTCTAGAGAGCAAGAGGGAGTGACGGTGTCTGCGTTGAGATCTGGTTCAAAATAAACAGGAGCAGCGTTTTGGGAGAATGTGGTTTAATGCATGAGGGGCAGTGTTGTCCCAGATTAGCCTGTGAAGTCTGCATAGGCTAATCAGGGACAACACTTTGTGCTGTTATGGAAGTCTCTTTAACGAAAATCTAATTTAGGCGGAAAGTGTTGTCCCTGATAACCCTGCGCAGACTGCTCAGGCTAATCATTTTACGCACATGCTTTAAGCCCCGTTTTCCAAGAGCGAGGCTCATATAATGCAAACATTGTTGAATTTTGGGATGTATGTGGCTGTTAAACCTTTGAGCGCTGGAACCGGATTTTGAAGGCCTTTGCAAACAGTTTGGATCCAGATGAGACGCCACAGAACGTGGCGTCTCATCAGGATCCAAACTGTTTGCTATTCTGATAGTATTCTTTGAAAAAAGTGAAGAAAATGATGATTTTAGAAATTCAGCAGACGACATTTTAGCAGATGACAAATTTCCAAGCATGCAAAGGGTTAAACCCTGTTGTAAAATTTTATTCATAGGATTTGAATCATTGTAATTAGAAACATACATTGTTTTTACAAATATGATTTGGATAATTTTGATTTGCTAGTTATGTTGTTAAGTACATGAAGCATATTTCTGAATTTGTTGGTTGACATATACATAAACCTTATTTACTGGCACATAATTTATAAGTTATTTGAAGATGTAAGAATTCAGTTATGAAAACTGGTGTATATATGTACATACCTGTACACATAAATGAAAATGATTAATATTCAGATTGTCATCTGTGTATACGCCTAATTATTTCAATTATGAAATCCACTACCAGGGCTTTTCCTGTCTATTTGGGGAAAAAGTACCTAGCAAAATGGGGATTTTTAGAGTCGCGAAATCTTCCAAATGGGGAAGAATTTTCATCGACAAAAGCATTATTTGGGCAGGGGGTTTTCCAGCCATTTTGGATAAAAATCATAAAAGTTATGGTTATATATTTTGTAGGTTGTTTAAAAATTAAAATTGAGATAAAGAGTCTAATAATCATAAGTCAAAAGACACTTNGGAGACAAAATGCTGACCATGTCCATGCATCTTTTTCACTATAGGGAGTCATTCGTTGCATTTACATGTGTATATACTTTGTTTGTGTACATACTGTAATTCATTTCTTTCTGTGTAGTATTTAGATGATATTTAATGTCTCAACTGCCATTAACTAATTAATAACACAATTCTGTCATCTGGTAACCCATATATGTTGTGTTTATACTCAAAATGAAGCATTTTGTTAGAGGAACATGGATATACTATTTGTTGTTTTGTATTATGTTGACTTTTATTTTTATGCATGTGTTTTAGTTTAATTGTCATGTTTCCTTTGTCTAAGCTGAGAAGTCTCAAAAGGAGGGGCTAAAATGCCTTGTCTTAGATCCTTATCTGTCAATCAAAATCTCAACACTCCTCTAAGAGTATACAGCAGCCAATTAAAATTGAGATAAGCCCAGAACAGATGTATGGAAGGATATTATTGAATGTTTACTATTGACCAATGTCCTTCTAGCCTGAGAAAACTAAATTTTGACTGCTTAAAGAATCTTTCTATCTCTTGGTTAATGTGCTGGGCCCCTCTGGGGCATTGTCGCACAATTAACATTAACTTATCTGTGTCACTGGGCTGTTTGCAATTTCTAAACTCTAGGCTGGCAGACTTTTAGTTGAGAGAAGTGAACTGTACTATATTTAAGAAGAATTAATAAATGGAAAGGAAGAATTAACTGTGAATTGTTGTTAGTCAAAGAAAATAAAGGTTCCTGGCTAACCGACTTAAAAAGCCAGTGGTGTCGGCAACCTGACGATTAACTCCCTTGGAACCCAGTAAACTCGGACCAGGCACGAGGTTTACGACACAGCGTTATATTTAATAAACTGATCTTCAAAGTTTAAACTACTTATGCAAAGACATTTCAAATATTCTTCATGCGTATAAAGCAACTGAACTGGTACAGTTAATTCATAGTCACAACATCATGAATGTAATTAAATCATAAAAGTAATATAAATAATAATGAAAAGTAAAAACAAATGCTGAACATAGTTTTATTAAAATAAAAGAAGCAGAAGATGCTTACAATAATGTCAATAATATTTATGTTAGTCTGCAATCTTATCCAATCAGCATTTATCAAAATAATATGGATATTAAAGCAATTTAATAAAAAGGGTGAGGATTTAACCCTTTGAGTGCTGGAACCGGATTTTGAAGGTTTTTGCAAACAGTTTGGATCCAGATGAGACGCCACAGAACGTGGCGTCTCATCAGGATCCAAACTGTTTGCTATTCTGATAGTGTTCTTTGAAAAAAATCGAAGAAAATGCTAATTTTAGAAATTCAGCAGACAACATTTTAGCAGACGACAAATTACCCAGCATGCAAAGGGTTAAATGAATAGGAATAAATCCTTTGACAACATGAGCCACGTTCTTGGAAAACTGGGCTTAATGCATGTGTGTAAAGTGTTGTCCCAGATTAGCCTGCGCAGTTGGCACATATTTAACAGGTAGGGCACTTTCCACCTTAACTGGGTTTTCGTTTCAGAAGAGATTTCTATCGACAACAAAAATCCAGAAAAGTGGAAAGTGTTGTTCACAATTAAGCCTGTGCAGTTAAGCCCAATTTTCCCAGAATGATGCTCATTTTTTTTTGGAGGGGGGGGGGGGNGGGGGGGTTGAACCTATCATAGCAGAGCCAGGCTCTGTCTATTAATTATACCTGTTTGTAAAATTGTCTACGAGTCAAAAAGTGTCTTAAAGGACCAATATCTGTCAAAATGATAGCTGAATGGTTTGGGATAGATGAGAAATTGTAGAAAACGGACAGGTGTTATTCTTTTGATTGTTTATGTCATGTCAATTTATGCAAAAATGTTGTTAGATATTAAGATATTTTTTTTTTATGTTAATATGCAAAATATTAATATCTCTTGAATTTGAATTTTTCATTTTATAGATTTATAAATTAGTTCATGACATTCACATTTAATACCAACCACTTACATTTCAATATGGTTTGGAATTTAAATATGTACTGGTGCATTATGTTTAAATACGATTTTTGATTTATTATTGGGCATAGGAAATGATAAATATATTTGAATATTATTATTTCACAAATATTTTTATGATTGTAACTGGTTGTTTACATTTAAGCATCAAAGTTAATTCAGTAGACATTTTTGTGTAACCTTTGCAATAGGACTGTATGGGAAGTGGAATTCCTTGCATGCCTGCTTTATGTCTAAATCTTGGCTGTGTGATTGTCTGGCTTCATAAAATTTGTTGAAAATTGTTGAAAATATTTGAGAACCTCAAGAAGTGGAGAAATTTTCTCATGTCAAACATAAGAGCTAGACATAATTTTCCCCTTAACGATATTAATTTCTTCACTACCTTAGGATTCATAGGAATGGATTTGTATTTTTATGAAAACATGGGGCATTATCACAGTGTTAATTATATGTAATTCAGAATTGTTAAATAAAGCTTGAATCCATTTTAAAATCATGTTGATTGACTGGTGTTCTTTTTTAAATAACATATTTTCATGCACATCAAAAAGAGGCTTAATCAAAGCAGATGGGTACGACACAAATTGCTGTCTCTTAGCCTAAGCCATTCAACAATTAACATGCCAAGAACAGTTTAAACCCCATATGTGCGGCTTTCTTGGACTTAGCAAAGATGCCTATTCTTTGTGCTTTAAAACCTTTCATATACTTCAAAACCACTTTTTGCTTAAAAACTCAATGTGTATTTCAGGCCAAAAGACATGCATGCATGTCCATGGGGTGTTTCCCTACCTCTACGCTCCATACGATGGTACCACGCCCTGGGATCGCTACCTGCGCCAGTTCGCGTCGAGCCTGGACAAGGCTATAAATGTGGCCCAGGGCTATGGACAGTCCAACATTCAGCATGTGTACAAGATTGTTCTTGTAACTGGAAGGTATAGATTAATTTGTTATTATCCCCTGCAATAGGCGGAGAGATATTGTTTTGGCGTTGTCCGTCCTTCCGTCCGTCAGTCCGGCACTTTTGTGTCCAGAGCCATATCTTGGAAGTGCTTTGGTGGATTTCATTGAAACTTGGTATGAGTATATATATGGATAAGAGGATGATGCACGCCAAATGGCATTGTACTCCATCTATTAAAAACGGAGTTATGGCCCTTTGTATCTTGAAAAAATGCTTTTTTTTGGGACAAAGCTCTTAATTGGCGGGGGGATATCAATTCAATGAATTTGCTTGTTTTTTTTTCCTGTTTCAATGATTTTATTCATATCTTGATCATTTTACAAATACATGTACATGTATATACTTATTTTACCTTATGTCTTGTGTTTTAAATGTGTTATAACTATCAATACACAAATTGAATTACTACTTTATAATTCCTTCTTCCTTTTTAACACAGTTTACTTTACTTAAGTACTTATTTTATAATTATTTATGTAAAACTCAAGTGATTTGTTAAAAAAAAAAGTTTTCAGATTTACAACTAGACTTTTACAATGATTACAGTGTTAACAAATGACATTAAACCGTATAATGTAAGATTTGCTACATGTAGTTGTATATATATTTGGACATTATAAACAAAAATGTGACTTTACACAAAGAGTGCATTTTTACAACTATAGGTATAGATTTAAATACTGATAGCTGGTGTGTACTATATAATGATGTAATTTGGATTTATTTTACGCCCACAGGCATAAAATGTGGAGCAAACTACTTCCATATTTCCCCAGAAATATATTTAAACTTCATATTGGACAAAATGTTATTATACTAACTTTAAAAAAACAGTGAGTATGTGTGATATTTAAATGAAACATAAACATGTACATTGTAGTTGTGAAAACATATTGAAGGCTGTTTTTCTTAGAGGTTTTTTTACATCAGCTCAACATTTTTTTAGGTCCACATTACTCAGGTGGTTGATATATAGGGGTTGTCTCCATCAAAGTGGGGGTCCCACTCATTTGTTTTGTCTTCATTTGTAGTAATATTTTGTTTCAGTTGCATCAATTTAAATAGAATAAAGGCATTTGTTATACCCACGATTTTAAAAGCGTGGGGATATTGTATTGATCTCTGTTTTTGATGCCCCCGGTGGCATATAGTGATTGCACTGTCCGTCTGTCCGTCCGTCTGTCTGTCTGTCCTTCTGAAATTCCGTCACACTTGCGTTTAGGTTTCGAAAATTGGTCATAACTTTTGCAATATTCATCATAGCAACTTGATATTTGGCATGCATGTGTCTCTCACGGAGATGCACATTTTGAGTGGTGAAAGGTCAAAGTCATCCTTCAAGGTCAAAGGCAAAAAAAATAAAATAAATCAAAGCGGCGCAGTAGGGTGCATTGTGTTTCTGACAAACACATCTCTTGTTGTTTTTTTTTTATCAGACCATATTTCCTCCTACACTATTAGCACTAAAACCTTAAAACTTACACACATGGTAGCTATGAGCATATGTGCGACGGTGACAGTGACGGAATTTTGATCTGACCCCTGGGTAAAAAATTATGGGTAAATAAATGGGTAAAATGGGTAAAAAAAACTCATTTATTAACAACATGCAACGCACATGATAATAACTTTTGACCCAGGGGTCAGATCAAAATTCCAAATAGTGCACCGTCGCGTATATGCTCATGGCTACCATGTGTGTAAGTTTCAAGGTTCTAGTGCTAATAGTGTAGGAGGAGATAGAGGAGAATGGGGGGTTTGAACATAACTTCTTCATTTATTCACCAATTGACGTGACGTCATTTTAACACTGAACATCTCTTATGACAACACGTTCTATCTCGACCATCCATGTCTGCGGCGTGGGGATACGCGTCGGCATCTGCCGCGCCATTTCTAGTTTAAATTTGTTTTAAAATTATATTTTACTTACGTGACATAGTCCATTTTAACACTCAACAGTATCAACATATTGGACAAAAATGCATCTGATGCAAGTTTAAAATTGCACGGCATCCCAGGGGTTTTTCACCAAAATTTGTGAAAACTACTAGTCTGGTCATTTTGTGAAAATAAATGTGTGTTTCAATGTTTTTTTGAACTTTTTAGGTGATTTCAAAACACATTTTGTATTGAAAAAATTATGTAATCACATTTATTATAATTGTGTTTTTTTTTAATTGTGATTTTTTTTTTTAATTGTGAAGTAGCCAAAGATCGGCCTCTGTTATATAAGCTGAAAAACCCCTGGGTCATGAGTCTCAAATTAGGGTGTGAGCCTTGAGGTGTGTGGTCTGACATACATGTAGATACCACTTGATACAAAGCTTTTATACTTAAATGGATGTTATGTATAAACCCTTAGAGCGCTGGAACCGGATTTTGAAGGCCTTTGCAAACAATTTGGATCCAGATGAGACGCCACAGAACGTGGCGTCTCATCAGGATCCAAATTGTTTGCTATTCTGATAGCATTCTTTGAAAAAAAATCGAAGAAAATGCTAATTTTAGAAATTAAACAGACAACATTTTAGCAGACAACAAATTTCCCAGCATGCAAAGGGTTAACATTCTGAACACATCCACACTACCTGACCTTATTTACACATTGATATTGACCTCCTTTTGGACCTAGACTTATTCAAATGGGCTTATGAATCAATACTGACAAGGCTTCCACAGGGTGACAAGGCTTCCACAGGGAGCATATTCACATATTGAATGCACCATCATGTTTCTTATACTGTTGTCCTTAGATTTTTTGTTGACATGTGTTTTTAACCCTTTGCATGCTGGGAAATTTGTCGTCTGCTAAAATGTCGTCTGCTGAATTTCTAAAATTAGCATTTTCTACGATTTTTTTTCCAAAGAAAACTATCAGAATAGCAAACAGTTTGGATCCTGATGAGACGCCACATTCTGTGGCGTCTCATCTGGATCCAAACTGTTTGCAAAGGCCTTCAAAATTCCGTTCCAGCACTGAAAGAGTTAAAGCAATCTTTAATCTGTTGAAAACAATATAATTTTTCTTTTGAACTGGATGCTGGATGTTGAAATTATTAACCAAAATCTTAAAGGTACAGTGCACTGGTAACTGCTCCAGTTAAAAGATTATGCCTCTACCTTTTCAGATCAATGTATGGGTACCACGACACGGATCAAGAGTTCTTGAAAATCTACCTGTACAATCCTACAATGATCAAAAAGTAAGGAAAACAAACTGATTAACACAGCAGTCATTCAGGCTCTTGCTGCTAATTGCTATTGTTTATGAATGAAGTTTTTTTTTTTACCCTTTTGGAAAAGGGGATGGGGTCCTTCAGATGAGAAATATTAATACAAAATGGGATTTGTATTTTTGTTGATATGCATGATACACGTTTGAATCCTACTTTGTTATAAAAGATTAATATTAAAATTTGCTATACATGCTAATTATATTACCCTCAAAGTTGGTTTGATTAAAATAGCTGGAAACTTACACAAAAATGCCACAAAGTCTTACTTTGTGAATTAAAGGTCAAAATTAAGTATTTTTTTCAAAATGAAGAATACATAGGGAGAATTTTTAAATTAAAGTAAATATAAGGAATATTATATACCTCTGGAGAAGGGGAATGGGACCTAATTTCTGCTGCGAATAAGTCCCTAAAAATCACTGTAATTAAACAAAATTTTGTCTTAAATGGGGCTCTGTCTAGCAAAAATGTATCACCTAAAAATGTTATGTTATTTGAGATTTTTTTTTATTTATGTGATGAATCAATTATTATACTGTTGGATGACCCCTTGATACACTAAATGCGTCAATAAGTCATTTCTGTCTTCTGTTCATAAACACAATAGGGACATGTTGAATCAACATTTATTTAGGATGTCATTTCTGTTCCATAAATTGCATGTCCGCTAGGTTTGTGGTCATTATACCAAGACCACAAAAAAGGTATATCTTTCAGTAAAATTCTGAAAGGTAGGAAATTGTAGCTCAAATTCAAAATTTTACCCAACTTTTGTGAGTCTTGTAAGTTAATTAGGTATGAGTGCTGGGACACTATATTGGTCTCACATAATTCAGCCTCAGGTGTAGAAGGAATTCATGACATCGGAAATACTCTAACTCACACATGATACAAATTGTAAAATGATTTATTCTGTGTGACATCTAATTCTATTTAATATGAGCCTTGCTGTGGGAAAAGGTGCTTAATGTGTGAACGTGTTGTCCCAGATAAGATTTGGCAGTCCATACAGGCCATTCATGTACAACACTTTCCGCTTTTATGGTGTTTTTCATTTTTTCCTTAGCAAAGTCAGGTTTAGACATAAATTGTTGTCACTAAGTAGCCTGTGCTAGAGGCTTATATGATTGTTGTTGTTTGTGTTTCAGGGCTGCTGATCTGCTGCTAGGGGGTGCTGTATTCAACAAGCCCTTCCAGCCCCATGAGTCACACATACCTTACAATCAGCAGGTAATATGGCTGTAAGCTTGAATGGGCATATCAAAGAGATTTCCACTAAATGCAGATATGTGCAAAATCAATGGATTGTACCAGTTTTCATGCATATGTTAAGAAACTATGAGATGATTTTTTTTAAGAAAAAATATATTCAATTAAACAGTTTTAAATTTTATAAAATTAAACATATTTTAAATAAGTGCATATTAAGAAGCGTGTATAACAGATTGATTAAATTGAAAACTATGGCTTAATAGAGTGCATTTTAATGAGCCTGCTCATAATTCATTTTTGCATTGCTTTAATGGTGCAAGGCTTTTATCTGCATTTTATTTAATCGTCTTGCAACATATTTAATTTAAAATTAAATTGTACATGTTTTTTATTTCAGATGTTCATTGATTATAACCTGTATGGAATGAACATGATCAACGTTGGAGCCGTGAAATTTAGGAGGAAAAAGGACACTGGTATGTTTTATTGACTGACACAGTTGCCGGGCTTTTTTTCCAATTTTTGTGAAGCTGCCATGGCCCCCTCATTTTGTGAAAGAATGAGTTGCAAACTTTTTTAAATTAAAAAAAAAATGAGTCGCAAACTGTTCAAATTTTGAAAAAATGAGTTGCAAACTGTTCAAATTTTGAAAAAAATGAGTCGCAAACTGTTCAAATTTTGAAAAAAATGAGTTGAGTTGCAAACTGTTCAAAATTGTGAAAAAAAAATGAGGCACCAATTTATTTAAATTCTGAATATTTGAGTCGCAAACTTCTTTAAATTGAGAAAATTTGAGTCACAAACTTCTCAGATTTGTAAAAAACGCCCATTCTCTAAGAAGGAAAAAAAACACTGGGCTGACCAAAAAAAATTTAATTAAAAATGTTTACTTAAGAAAGCCTTAAAATTTTAGTTGTAGCTAAGGTTTGAGATCACCTCTTTAATTTACCACGACAAAAACTGTTTTACAAATGTTATTCCAGTTGATGCTGACATCTTTGTGAACGCAGTTTATGTTATCAATACATGACAGAATCCCTGATTAGTTGAATTCTTTCTATGCTTGCATACAATTTTGTTTCATTATAAGAATGACTAACTTTTGTTTTAGTAAACAAACAAACTTACATTGTTTGCCTAAGGGACCTCATTTCCAAATTCAGTTTATGGTAAGAATGCATTTAAAGGTGAAAAAAGACCTGGCTATATTGTCAAATCGGCTTGAGAGAGCTCGATATAACAGTCACAATGGTCGAGTGTATGTGCTTGCATGCGTTTGTTTGTGCATGTGGGGTTCTGATCCTGTGCAGACAGCTACTTTGTCGTTCACCGTGCAATTTCAAAACACTCAACACAAATGTTTACCATAATTAGACAACATGTCACATGTAACATCCGTCTCCCTAGCTTCAAAGGTGAAGGTCACACATACAGGTCAAATGTCAAATTTGGCCTGCCTTAAAAGAAATTGTTTGGACTGTAACATTGTCATTCATTATGCAAATTTAAAAAAACTTAACATAAATGACCACCAAGAGGAGATGATGTGTCGGATGTAAAACAATCTCCCGTCCTCAAAGGTCAAAGCAACACTAAGAGGTCAGTGGTCTAATTTTGCAATGAAACAGCATTTTAAAAATAACTCGCCACAATGACCACCATGAGGAGGCAATTTGTTGAGTGTTACACCTATGTTTATACCTAAAAGGTGAAGGTCACACTAACAGGTCAAAGGTCAAGTTTGACTGTTAAACAGCTTGTCTGGACTGTAAACTACATGTATGTGATTCATCAAGCAATTTTAAAATAACTCACCACAAATGACCGACATCTGGTGAAGAAATGTTGCGTCTAACAACTGTTTCCCTGCCTCAAAGGTTACTGTGCTGCTTGTTAATAGATTGCCAGCATTATTGACAATGCTTTAGACATTTTGCTGATAGACATCTAGTTGGTATAATTATACAGGAATTATTCTCATTATAGCTGGGTAATGGGGTAAAATCTGGATAAAAATGAACTTATAATAAAACAATAAATAATCTTCTACAATGTTCTATTTATGGCTATGCAATAATGTTATATGGAGCAAAAGTTGAAACCAAATGGGGGTAATTAATCTTGTGGTGTGCTTATTTGGAAAATGAATGAGGAAGCCATTTGCAATAGAAGGATTTTAGAAAAATATAGTTTATACTCTTATATTCTGGATGCATATTTCAGAAGCAGATGTGGTCATTCTTAGCCAGGGCTCTGAAAAAGGGCCGGGGTTTCTTCCAAAGACACCTGTCTCCTTCACTGGCCTGCTTAATAGGTCAGGGTCTGTAACTCCATCACAACAGCTCTGGGACCTTGACAATATCCCAAGGTCAGTGGAGAATTCATTTTATTGCGGGTATGATTACTTAGATGTTTATGAAACTCAAGTCATTCAGTTCCATTCCATTCAAACTAGGGATGCAACATGTTAAATGGTTGACCGTTTAACATTCTGAAAAGATAGTGAACCGGTATGGTTTTTAAGTTTAACATGAAACTTTTTTAATGTGTTATTGTTTGGAATGAATCATACAAAATTTATTTCCAGTTTTTTAAATTCTACCAGTTAATGATGTCGCCTCCTTGAAACAACATGCCATGCTGATTTATGAGGGGAATTGATAACCTCTTAAGTAAAAAGTAATTTAGCAAAAATAAAAACAATACTTTTGTATTGTATTATATATATTGGACAGAGCTCCAGTTAAGGGTCATATTTTCGTAATTAAGAATTATTTTCAAGTCTGTTACGTATTTATTTTAAAATCTGGTCGTTCCATTAAGAATTACAAAATTAAGTTATGAATATTATTTTCACATCGGTTTTTATCGATTTTAATTGAGTTTTTTTCGCGTATTAAAAGTCTTTTCGGTACTAATAAAGAATGGTTATCGAGTTTGTTTAACGAAGCACATTTTTTCCAATAGAAGAGGCGTGTACAGTCTATCTGTAAAAAAAATGGCTCGGCCCAGGGGACGTCCTAAAAAACTGCAAAGCGTGCAAAAATACACGCTTTTAACATATTGTACGCAAAGTGAGCCGAAGTTGTATATTTTAAGAAAGACTACGATGTTGTATGTTAAGTTGCCGACACAGTCGGAAAAGCTAAAAAAACACGCGACAGGATTGGTCCAAACTTAAACAAAAAGCATTGGACGAGTGGAAGGGACAATTCCCGTGGCTAATCGTTGAAAAGATTGAAGGGGAGATCCGTTTGAATTGTAAAATATGTAAAAATTATTCGAAGGCATGCAATATAAGCACAGTTGGGGCATATGAAGGTATTTCAAAAATGAAATTACAGTAGAATCCGCTTAATTGAATAGCCCATTTGTCACGTCCGAATATTCAATTAACCGGAGTATTCAATTATACGAAATCAGTTATATTTCCAATGTTATGAAGGTAAAAAAATTCCCGAAAAAAACGCATCGTACCAAAGTATGAGCTTCCTAGAACTTGGTCCGTATTCCGTGTTTTGTTGAATTCTCAAATGCGCATGATTAAATTTGTAATCCGAAACACTCTTCCCAATTTAATTTTTACTCAACGTTATCACAGTCTTCAAATAAAGTGAAAATGTACAGTGTGTTTTAATCCTTTCTCTCAAGAAAAGCGTGCGCAAATTCTATGCGGCAATGTACAACGTCACGCCATACCCATGTAAAGCGTGCGTGTAATGATTTTTCCAATTTTATTGCTTATCCAACGCTTACGCTAGCAACATCTGTTGTGCATGTATTGTCCTGGTAAAAAGCGCACGAAAATTAGCGTGGGTGTATACACTGTCAAAGTTAGTTTAGTATTGAAACAGATAAAGTACATAGTTACTGTGTATTTTTTACCGGAAAATCTGGTCAAGACTGGATTTAATTTTGGTTATTGTGAAAACATGATCAACAGTGTTAGACTGCAATGTTTTGACAAATGTGAGCGTTTTCGTTTGTTCGACATCATGTTTAGATATGATTTACTGTGACGCAGTTGTGTAGGTTTATATACACGAACTGAGAATATAGTGTCACATTCCATCACCTATTGCAAACTGTCGAGCAAGACACATCAACAGTTTGTTTCTAATCGGCAACACACTATTTAATTGTTTCTAATCGGCAACAAACTGTTGAAGTGTGTTAATCGCCAGTTTGCAATAGGTGTTGTTTTTACCGGAGACTCCAATGTTTGCATTGTACTTAGCCCACATTCTACACCTGTAACTACATTACACCTGTTAGTCACATGATGCTTGACAGACGCTGCATAGTGCATGGTGTGAAATGAAAACAAAGGCAGTCAATGGAGGGTGTCTGTCAAAATCGTCGATACGATGCGTATCCTTGGAGATTTATGACATTCTACGCTGGATTATATGCTGGATTATAGTGTGCAATCGATTTTTGGCTATTCCATTAACCGGATTACCCCAAATTTCCTATCAGATTAAGCGAATATTTTACAATGGGAAGAGATGCAAAAGGTTTGGTGTTTTCAATTTCTATTCAATTAACAGGATTATTCGATAATCAGATATTCAATTAAGTGGATTCTACTGTA
>VMBQ01001895.1:35731-132949 GCA_007657795.1 Dreissena rostriformis | reverse complement strand
ATTTTTTTCTTTAAAACATTGTAAAAAATCAACAAATATTTATTTATTTTATTTTTGAAAGACCGTCCAACCATCCCACCCAAGCTATTGCTATCAAACTTGAAATATAATCTTATTAGTTTGTTTTATGTCTTTACAAATGTTCAATAGATTGTGGAAAATATACCTGAACTCAGAATCGTCTATAATGTACCACTTCTTTAAAACATAAGCGATCAATATGTTTCAATTATGGTCCTCTTCCAGTTAGAATATGACTATATTACCTTGACCATATTGAATATGAACAATTACCCCATGATGGCTTACTTTATACAGTCAAGCACTTGAATAGTCGAGCGCGCTGTCTTCTGACAGCTCTTGTTTGTTTTGTTTTACTCGCAAGCAATTAAATTGGAAGCTGGGGAGTTTATTTAACTTGTGATAAGAAACACTTGATAAAGAGTTTGGTCACCAATTGGCATGATTGAGTGCTCGCCAAAATAAAGAATACAACAAAATATCAAATTCTATCTATTAACTCTCTTTGTTGAAATCTTGACCTGTCTGCGTTCTGCCTGCTCTATCAGACTTGTATTTTATATAAATCATAAACAAAGCCAAAAGCAACGTCTGAAGAAAAATGTAAATAAAGAAAGCTTATTATTAAAATACTTTAATAACCATTGTTTTTTTTTCATTCTAATTCGGGGCCGGTATCCGGCCCCATTCTCAATGGAAAAAAGTATACATTTTTCCCAAATGGAGTCGAAAATTTCCCAATTGAATTTTTACCAAAAAAAAAGAAACAACCTTTTATTCTTAATATTGAAGCATTTGTAAGCAAAACAGCAACAGCACTAATTTCCCAATTTTAGTCAAAACACGATTTTTCCCAATCCAAAGGGACCTGGCCCCATTCCCATATTGGTGAAAAAAAAACACTGATAACATAACAACGCTTATAAAGCAATTTTATTAAGTATTTAAATGTATTCATTTTCAAATATTAGAATATTAAAATAAAATAAAAATGACTTCCTCCAAATGACATTGATATATGAAAACCGAGGTTAACATAAACAAACTAAATAGGTACAAATATAGTGCCTTTTCATTGCATACAATGTACATGTACTACTGAATGTCCACTGCAGTGAGATGTTGCTTGACCAGGCTGTGGAGAGACTGACCACATGCCAGCTGGAGGTGGACATCGTAGCAGCAGACATTCTCAACCGTCAAGAAGTAGGAGGTAAATAGCAGGCAGCTACTGATCTGCAAGAGGGCGCTTGTTTTATACCCATTTTTTTTTATATTTTTTTTTTACTTCAGCCATTTAACGAAAAATGCCATGCCCCTGGCTGCAAAGGTTTTAGAAGTTTAAATAAACCAAAGCTTATAAAATCTACTTATTCGTTGAATATAGTGAATTTCATGCATGTGTCTTTTATTAAAAAAAATAATCTTAAAGAATTCCGAAAATGTGCCATTTTGGCTACCAGGTCCAAACACTTGTTCTTAAAAGGTGTATCCATCTCTTTAAGGACCATTATAAATGCCTCCCAATGCATTTTCTTTCTTAAATGGCTTTGAACATCTATGTTAACCTGTATTTCAATCGCAAAATTACCTTGTTTGAGGTATTACCGACCAATTGTCAGTACTGCAACAATATTGCTAAGCAACTGTCTCATTTTAAATGCTACCAAATATCTTCTGCCCTAAATAATGTTAAACCAGACAGGACTTATTGTGCTGTAACTTATGTCATGTGGTAAAAGTTCATTGTGTAACAATTCATACTGATGTCTGACCGGCTTACAGATAAAATTGGTACGAACCCCGGCCTTGCGGCACTGTGGGAGGATGAGAGACAGAGACGTAGGGACCGTGGGGAGTCCATAGATATTGCACCACCCGCCTCACAAGGTTTGCCTTAGTTTAAACCTATTTATTTAAGCTTGATTGCATTGAAAGCCTTAAGCTTATTGAAACACTTGAGTTTGTTTATTGGGTAGAACCATTACTTGTGTCTTTTGGGGGAGATCTAAAGAACACTCCCACAGTTGGAATGGAACCCATGACCTCCCAGTCGCTAGACGGACACCATATCCACTAATCCAGGGCGACCTACTGGGTTAGGTTTATTAAGAAATAGAGACAATTTGGATATTAAAGAAAAATGAATAATTAATTCTAGCCCATTTATGTTAGCTTGATTGCACCGAAAGGCAAACGCTCATTGAGAGGCTCTCGAGTCCATTTTCTGGGTAAAGAAAAAGGAATAATTAATTCCACCCATTTATGTAAGCTTGATGTCATCAAAAGACCAATGCACATTTAGAGGCTTTTGAGTCCATTTTTTGGGTAAAACCAGTACTTGATGTCTGGAGGAGATTTTAAGAACACTGCCACAGTAGTGATCAAACCTGTGACCTCTTGGTTGTTACGTGGACACCATATCCACTACTTTACTGCAACCTGTTTATGTTCGATTGAGCCATAATTTGAGGCTAAAGTGTGAAAGTTTTGTATCTGCTTAATAGTTCAATTTCAGATACACTCATTTGATACTAAACCATGGAAATGTGTACGCAGATGTTTTTGACTCAATATATCTAGTGTTTAGTAAACTGCTGGGCTCGTATTCAGAAGGCTTCTTAGGGAAATCTTGACTTGAGTTGTGCTTTACAGAATATTTCAGATAAAGTTTCTGTGAGATGTACAATGTTTTCTGCTTACAAATGGATACAATATTGTAAATTTAAGCAATATTTACATATTTTAACATTTTAATAAAAAAAAAAAAAAAAAAAAAATTNAAAAAAAAAAAAAAAAAATACAAAATTGTCATAGACATAATGAATTTTAATAATTTTTGCAATTTTCGTAAATTTTCCGTAATGAGCTTTTGAATACATGCCCTGGGTCGTATTCACCAACCTATTCTTAGACTTAAGAATAAAGAACAGACTTAGAACCAAGAAAATCTGTTCAGTTTTTAAATATATACAGGCTATACATTTTGCTTATGTCATAAATAAATTGTTCAGAATGAAGAATTGTGTAATAAAAAGTATTAAATTTTGTGTCATATTGAACTGTATGTCACTGTGAGAACGAAACAGTTTCAAGAATATTCTTTATTTTTGGACTTAAGTCTAATGACTGGTTGGTGAATACGGGCCCAGGATTTGTAAAAATTGAGACAAGTGTAATGTTACTTATAATTATATTTTTGTGTTTTTAGAACATGGTGATGTGCATATATCAGACAGTGACATTGAATTTAGACAGAGGCTACAAGAAATATTGTTAGAGCTTCAGCCATATATGTAAGTTGTTGAAAAATATATATAATCTCAGATTTGAATATTTCCAAAATTAGGATCCAAAATGAATTTTGAGATAATACGCTTCACCACAAATTATGAGAAAACAGATTTAAATTGGTCAGATGAATTTAAGATGAATTGGTTTACAGTTAAACTATACCATTTCAAATATTTATATGACATAAGATTTCTAGATAATCTTAATTTCCTGGGGACTTGTTAATAGTAACTTTATCTCTATATATTAGATACTCTATTTTTTCATGGATTGTCAAACATTTAAAAGTCATCTACAATTTTCTAAATTATCCTCCTTCTGTTGAAAACTGGGCTTAATGCATGTGCGTAAAGTGTCGTCCCAGATAAGCCTGTGCAGTTCGCACAGGCTAATCAGGGATGACACTTTCCCCACTTATATTGAATTAAAAGGAAAACCAGTAAAGGCGGAAAGTGTTGTCCCTGATTCGCCTGGGCTGGGCTGATCAGCATATGCTCATCTGGGCTGGCACTTTATGTGCTTGCATTAAGCACAGTTTTCCTATAAAGAGGCTCATATGGTATATTTTCAGGGACAGCCAAACTGTTGACAGTGCAGGAAGCTCTCAGGAAGGTCTGAATCTTAGCCAAGCATGGGACCTTGACCTTCACACGTCTCAAGGTCAGTCAGTCAGTCATTCATCTGATATTCTAACCAGATTATCTTCTTAGCATCCATTCAATATGTATTGCCTGTGTATGTGTATGTTCCAGTTTGTTAAGTGTTATAGTAAATATGTAAATCGTCCCCTTCTTTGTATTTTAACTCATAGAACATTACAATTATAGATCACTGTAAGTTTTGTTTAATTTTTGAAATTTCCTGTATGCATTTCGTGAAAAAATCAATTATCTTTTTGTTATGTCAAGTCTGTACAATAAACCTATGGCCAATGCACTGAAATCTCAGTTCTGGAAATAAAACATTATTTATCATTTGCATGTTTTGCGATGAAAAAATCTGAAAAGACTGTTAAAAAATATACCAACAAGTAATCAATTTATACATTGCATCTAGGTAAATGTTTACCTTAACAGCAATTGAAAGAACTTCCCTTACCTATTTTGTCCGTATTGATCGCCTTTAGATCAAAGAGAAAGTGTAACATATGGCTAAAGGTTTTCAAATGATAAAACTCTATGACTTCTGATTAATGGAAAAAAATAATGGTGCAAGCGTTTTATAAAATAACTTTGCTTTTTGTAATTATAAGCTTCAAAATAATGATATTACCGTAATCTTGTTTGTCATTTATTTGAATAACAGACTAAGATGAATAACATGTATGGTAATTATGTTTTTCTCCTGTGAAGTAAACAAGAAGAATGGTATAAAATGTGAACACTACTCATTGTTTACAACTGAAACCACTACATTGCAATACATATATGAGGGCTGTTGTTGTGCTTTCAGGTTTCATTTTAAAATTATTATAATTCTTTTCAGCAAAACAAATTTGCCTCTGGCTTTACAATGTTGAAAGTCCCATTTGCTATGAAGTCCCAAAAAGTTAGTTTTGCAGATGTGTATGTTTTTTCTGGGTTGGTCAACACAAATTCTTCAATGGTCATGACACAGATGTTACTTTAACTGAAGAATAAATTTATCTGAAATATAAATATTGTTTGCATTTGTGGAAGCAAATATAATTGCAAAATGTTCGAAACAGCTGACTCAGGAAAAGTGTTTCTGACCGCCAGAAAAATATCTAATAAATAAACAGTTCAATTGAGTTGTCTTATCTATTTAGGCTGGGACCATGACTGCTTAGTGTATGATATGACTGAAAACCTTAAAACAAATCAAAGAAATGAAAAACAGTTCTTTTGTATCATATATACTGATTATACTAAGTATTTCAGACGGATCCCTGGGGAGTCAGCACACAGTGGTACTGGACGACAATGACGAGCACATTGAACCTGTGGTCAATGAGGCGTCCATTCAGCGCATTGTGTCTGCCAGTCAGAGTTTCTGTGATGTCAGGCCTGATCTGCTCAGAGGTAAGATGCTCAAGGGGGTGAGGTGGTGTGTATGTGTGATAGATTTTAGCGTTGCTCTGGGAAAATCGGGCTCAATACATGTGCGTAAAGTGTGGTCCCAGATTAGCCTGTGCAGTAGGCACAGGCTAATTAGGGTCGACACTTTCCGCCTTTATTGGATTTTCGCTAAAAAAACACATAAAAAGCAGAAAATGTCTTCCTAGATTAGCCAGTACAGAATGCACAGTCTATTCTGGGACGAAAGTTTACGCACATGCATTAAGCCCACGTTTTCCCAGAGCGAGGCTTTTTTGTATGGAGTGCACCAAGATTTCTCCCATGGCCATTGCCTTGACGAGACTTTGTTGAAATATGTGGGATAGTGCATGATTCAGGAGACAACCATGGGTCTTTGAGTGGCCAGTGTGAAATTCTACACTCATACTAGTTTTCCATGATAAACTCATACTAGTTTTCCATGATAAACTCATACTAGTTTTCCATGTTAAACTCATACTAGTTTTCCATGATAAACTCATACATGTTTTCCATGATAAACTCATACTAGTTTTAATTACAGTTTCGAGCCAAGATCGTTCCTTAGTGGACATCCTGGCCCATCTAGCAGATGACACTACCCCTCCCTGCTCCCAGCATGCCCAGGTAGCGGCCGACATTGAGGCCCTGGCTGACCAGGACAGCGTTTTGTCACAGGTGTCGCGGCCCTGTAGTCAGGATATGGGAAACACGGGGAGAGAGAAGGAGCAGGAGGATGATGATGATGGGGAGATACAGGAGATGTCTCAACCAATCTGGGACAGTCAGGAGGAAAGGTAGGTTGAGTGCTAAATTCAACCTGACACTGACCTTTATCAAACTTTTTTGGAACGTTTTCATGGGTCAGAATATCTGTTTACTTCTGTTAACCCAAATAAAATTAATTTTAAGAGCAATGTTGTTATCCAACATTCAAGCAAACAAATTTGTTTACAATTAACTCATATATTAAATTCTTATCATTTAAGTCACATAAATAACTTGATCCAAAAATGAAAGGCTTTTAGCTTAACTCTCTGTTTCAGTTTTGGGCAACTAGGCCCAGACCCTTTCCCAATGCAAAATATTGTGTTTTCACCCTTTTTCCCATTTTTTTTGGTAAAATATCCCAATCTTAATGAAAATAAAAATAAAATACTTCATCAACTTAAATTATTTTCTATTTGATTATAATTTCCCAAAAGTCTTTGAAATGAATAGCTTGTGAGATAAAAATTATATGAAATCTTTTTGTTGTAATTATGTTCCGTATATATTTACGCATATTGCAAATTTCACAACACAAAATTTAAAGTAGTAGGTTTGCAAAGTAGTTTCTTTTTAGCTACTGAGGACTTGTTCACAGATTTTGGCATAGGAACTAAAAAGCTCCTTTTATCCAAACTTGGGCTTGAACCACTGACCCTTTGAGTAAAAGTCAAACGCTTAAACCACTCGGCCATCCATGCTGATACAGATATTACAATTATTCAATCGTTTCGCGTTTGTAACTCTTTATAATTTTCAGGTTTTAAAATCCTCAAAAGATGCATGTAATGGATATTCTAGAGCATGGTTAACGATCAGTATTACTGTTTCCTCGCAAATATCATAACTACAACTAAATTGTGCAAATCTGAAACAATCTGAAACATTTTTTTTCAATTTACCAAAACGTGAAAAGGTCCCTTAAAATGCAAATATCACTTCACCACAAGTGTGCTGTCTTATCTGTGTTGATGAAGGCATAGTAGATAGCAATATCTATGTCAACATTAAGCTTCCTTGTATAGTAGATAGAAATATCTATGTCAACATTAGGCTTCCTTGTTATTGTGATATATACTTAATTATATACCAACAAGTCCTTCATATATATCAATTTATCTGTGTCTGGTTTTAAATCTGAGAAGGAAATTTAGTGTTATTTTTATGAGAGAACAAGTACACTGATGCCAAAGATCTTATTAGAAGGAAATTTAGTACTTCCTTCCTGTTATTATTTTTGTTTTTTCAACATTGGTTTCTAAGTTGCATTTTTAACCAGGTTTTCCGAAGGAATTAACCAGGTTGTCCGAAGGAAAAAAATGGTTATTAAATTGCTGAATGTCGGCGGGTGGGCAGGCAGGCAGGCAGGCGGGCGGGCGGAACAATTCTTGTCCGGGCCATAACTATGTTTTTCATTGTGAGATTTTAAAATCATTTGGCACATTTGTTCGCCATCATTGGACGGTGTGTCACGCGAAAGAATTACGTCGATATCTCCAAGGTCAAGGTCACACTTTGAATAGATTGAATTTGACACAAGGGGGGTAACTAGGAACAATCAGTAACAATGCACATTTTGAATTTTCTCCCTTTATCAGACTTTTTTTTTCAAATTGAAAACCTGGTTTTGTGACAATTTTTGTCCCTTGTTTAACTTCTACTGGTATAAAAAAATACTCTTTTCTATGACCTGTGTAAGAAATGATTGATACTATAAAGTACATGTATAGTGAGATACTACATGAATTCAAATAAGAAAAAAACAATGTTTGAAGTTAACAATATCTAGTGTGTATATAATGCTCTTGGTTAAACATCTAAAAGATCTTTAACCAACTGCTTATCCCTGCTATGCAAAGAAACATGTGCAAACTCTTGTAATAAAAAGTATGGACGTCTCAGATGTCAAAATATAAACATTTAAAGGACAAATCGAATTGAAGTAAGTCAAAGTTAAAGACAAAGTTATGCTCTGGAAAAAATGCTTGGATTAGTCTCTTATATTTTATTCTAGATCTTAAATTGTGATATTGTTTTGATTCCTATTATTACACCAAGTAAAATGAGGAAAACAAGTCCTAAGACAACTATTCAATTTGTTTCATAAGAGGACTTCAGCCCAAATACACAAAATATCAGTCAAAATTAAGTAAGAATCATAGTTTTGATTGTTTTATACTTTTTATGCCCCCGGTAGGGTGGCATATGCCAGTTGAACTGTCCGTCAGTCCGTCTGTCTCTCCGTCCGTCCGAAAACTTTTACATTGGTCATAACTTTTGCAATATTGAAGATAGCAACTTGATATTTGGCATGCATGTGCATCTCATGGAGCTGCACATTTTGAGTGGTAAAAGGTCAAGGTCATCCTTTAAGGTCAAAGGTCAAAAAACTTAATCCAAGGGAAGTAATGAGCTTTAAAGGGAGATAATTTCTATTTCTGCCAAATGATAAATATAAATTTTATTTCAAAGCGGCGCAGTAGGGGGCATTGCGTTTCTGACAAACACATCTCTTGTTTTCTCATAGATTAAACAAACATGGCAATTTTAATTATCTCATGTTTTGTTTTTCATCAGTAATAAAACTCCATCTCTTGGTTTGTTTTTCATCATTTTAATGAAACTCAAATTTCTTTTTTTTCCCATCATTTTAATAAAACTCTTTTTTTGTTTTTTATGAGTTTAATCAAACTTTTATTTCTTTTGTGTGTGTGTTTTTCATCAGTTTAACTTTAAGAAAACTCAATTCAGTATACAATGAACGTGTATTTGTTCAGGGTAATGCTGAGCGAGGCCTGTGACATGGTGGGGCTCGACGACTCTTGGGTAGACTCACAAGTGGCTGGACCATCCCATACAGCAGATAGCCCGGGGCCATTGGCAGATGATCTGGCGGAAGTTCACAAGAAATTCGGGGCTGATGCGGACAACAACGGTTCTGACAGTGACAGCGACATGAGTGACATCATTCCTCAGTACGACGGTGCCACTGATGAAAATGGTAATAGGCTTGCATGGTTGAGTTGGGCAGTCAAGGTGGTTAATGTTTAAAAACAAAAAGAGTAAGCACAAAAAGTGGACATCTCTCAATCTAGATTACATGGTCCTTAGCACATACAGTTGAATCATGTGAACATTTTATGTTCTTTAAATGTCGTTTTCTTAGGCTAATTTTTTTTTTGGTTTTTGGTAATTTTTTCATAATTGCATTAAATAACTGAACATATTCTTTGTACATTGCAGGTGAGAAGTCATCCGGTATGAAGCGCCTGGGCATGAAAGGACCTGCCCTTCCGCTGTCCCCTAGAGGGGTTCCTGGGTTCCGGGGGCCAGGCATGGGGCAAGCCATCAGCCAGGAGAGTGTAGTGGCAGTAAATCCATTCGGGGATTATCCTCAAGGCAACAGTTCCACGATGATGCATAGACCAGTCATCCGTAACAATAATCCTGCTATGACCGGGAGCCATTCTGGGTTTAATAACTCGGCTGGAAACCAGCATTGGAATGCTGTTAACATGTACGAGCATAGACATTTAGGGAACCAGCAGTTCCCTACCCCGCGTGCAGCATTGAATTTACAAGGTCAAGGGCATATGTATTCGATGGGAAATCAAATGTACCCCACTATGAACAGTCCGTACATGTATGGTGGTAATCCAGTGCAAAGGATGCCGGGGCAATATCCCACGGCAACAAGTGCTATGTTCAATGCGCCGGAACCTGGATTCTTGAACATGAATCCCATGTCACACAGTGGTGGTCAGAGTGCCGTTTTCCAAGGTGAACGGCAAACATTGCCTGGTTCTTTTCATCCCAGTCATAGCCAAATGTACCAGAGACCTCCTGCTTATGGCCAGAACTCACAAACATTCGTTGCGACACCCATGCAGAGGTCATACGAATCTAGTCATTATGAGCCACCTCAGAATCCATTGATGACAGGGCATAAAACGGTGAATAAAAAACTAAAGGAGACCATAAGCAAAAAAAAGGCCAGCAAATTTGATCCTAATTCAGCCTCAAGTGAAAATTTTGTGATTCGTAGACCAGATTTTAACCAAGGTGTTCAGTCCAAAGGCATCCATACTCACTCTGCAGCAGGTCTGCAATTTGAGAACTCATTGAATATGACCTCTACGCACTCATTGACAATGCCCACGACGCACAACTCTGGCATTAACTCACCTCAGAACCTTAGCCCTCAGTTTTATGCATCGCCTCACGTGAGTCCAGGCCAGGCAAAGAATCATCAGTCCAGCCTAAGTCCAGGCGACATAAAGCAGCTTGGGAAGATGCCTGGGTATTTACTGCAGCGTTCTCCACAAACTCAAGAGTCTTCTCCTCTTCCAAGAAGCACCGCCACTTATAGCACGCCCCTTGTTTCGCCAGGTCATCCAGGCACTTATAGCACACCCCTTGTTTCGCCAGGTCATCCAGGGTTAACCAGTCTTGCCAACAAGTGTCGACAGCCAGAAAGAAGTAATGTTGACAGCTCTCAACCATTGGCAATCGCTCATTCTGCGAATCTGACAGCTTTTGAAAATCGAGCTGAGGACAGTTACTTCATGCAAAGAGGGCCACCAAAATGTTTTCAGACACCTGCGAGGCATAGTCCAGTAAACCGATCCGGTGTGTTCTCCAGTAGTTTTCCCATTCATAATGTGAATACCTTATCGCATGCATTGTCAAGACATGTGTCGCCAACCACATTAACCTCCCAATCACAGCCACAGCAGTGCCATTATGCCAAACCTTTTGCCGACACTGCCAGTAAACCGGCTAAGCATGAGACTCCAAGGCTTGGTCAAAGCCAGTACGAAGCCATAAGTCCCCCAGCCACTCCAGTGTCATCTTATGCTCCTAGCACCATTACCACTTCTTCATTTTCAGTGAACCCTAGTCAGAACACAAACCCTGCTCAGTTAAGTCCTTTAGAAAGGCTACTATGTGATCCTCACAACGATTGTGCCACAAAATACGAATCCCCAGCATTACGGCAAAGTCTCGGCCATCGTTCTGTCACTAGTGTTTTGCCTGCAGGTTCTGAAAATGTTCAAAGGACCAAAGACCTACAACATCGCCAAGGTCTTGTGGGCAATATTTCTAGTCATTCAAGTGTTGTTAACAGACATCCAAACAAATCTCCTGAAAAGTCACAATTGTATAACCTTCTTTCAGCTAATAGCAAAAAGAAATCTCCGGGTGGTTTTTCTGACCATGGTTCAAATAGTACTCTAAATGATAGTCAACAAGATATATTTGCAGATATTCCGATAACAGGATCTCATTCTGTGAACAGTTCTGGATATTCAAAGGACCACAGTCGGTCTAGTGGCAGTGAACCTGTTGATCTTGAAGACAGTTTGAAGTCATTATTCGACGGAGAAACTCCTTTGGAACCATTGTTACAGGAAAACACATTGCCTAGAAATAGTGCACTACAACGGAGTCAGAGTCTGAACGTGGAACCAAGAGATGCTGCCTCGTTAGACAATCTTCGGCACTTTGTCGGGAGCGTGACCAAAGGTTCGGAATATGGTGTGCATTTCAGTAAAGCCATTTCCACAGAAAATCTCAGAAAGCCCGTCTCTCTGGGCTCTCTTCAACGCAGTCTCTTGGAAAGCCATAAAGAAATGGAGGCTGAATTAAAGGGCATATCACCAGTAAATCAAAGTGCAGTATTGCATAGTGATCCCAATGAATCTCAGAGGTTAGTGGGAACTTTTGAAAAGTCATTAGTATCGGTGCAACAACAAAGCCCATTACAGATGTTTTCAAATCAGTCTTTCATGAGACATAGTCCCAGCCAACAGGAGCAGCATTCACAAGAACCACTACACTCGACTAAAAGTCCCGTTTTAAACCAGATTCCCACTCCACGATTCTCGACTCCACAAAGCGGAAATTCCATCACAAACTGGGCATTACAGCAGGGTCTGGTAAGTTCAAAGGTCAAAGAGGACGTAGGGGCTAAAGGTCGTGGGAGCTCAGGTCGTGGAAGGGGTGGCACACCGGGGAAGAGAGGTCGACCCAGGATAGAACGACCTGCAAGCGTACCCGGTGGGTCCCCAGTGAGGGCGAGGTCAGTCAACGCTAGTCAACATTCACCATTTCCAAAGAAAAAGAGGGGTCGACCACGAAAAGGTATGGAAAGTTTTTCTGAAGCGCCACCAGCAGGAGTTCAGTTCAGTCCTCCTCAATCAGTTCAGCAGAATAATCAACAAGGGCATGGGTTGTCTCCAGGCTATGGAAGGGTTGGCGCCTTGGGTTTCTCTAACGTCTCGTTTAATCAAGGGCCGTTTCAAGATCGTCAGCAATCATTTCAACAGATGCTTACCGCAGACGAAGATCCAGGCGACTTCCTCGCAGAGCTTGAAAGGTACCAAGGCAGTGATAATCCGCAGAATCAGTTGTCAATCTCTTCAGACATGGGTAATAGACAAACTCAATTTAACAACTTCCAGGATAATGTTGTAAGTTATTCTCAGGCAGGCCTTAACTTTCCTAATCCCTCTGCACGCTCAGGTCAATGTGATAACAATTTAAGATATGATGACAAATTCTCTGGCGTTCCTGTTTCCAGTGCGAGTGGAAGCAATTTCATGCTTACACATAATCAGAATCAGGAGCCGTTTCATCAGACTGGCTCCGACCTTCAGCAGCATTTTTTTAACCAGCAGCAGCAGCAACATCATCATCATCAACAACCAGAGCTCACTTCAAATACACCTTATGGCAATCGAAGAGTTGAGATGGAAAACACAGAATTGAATCTTTCCCAGGCAATTGACATCAGTGAACCAATGGTGAACTTTGATGCTTCCCTAGAGCCACATTTTGACCCGCCGTTCGACAGACTTCGTCCAGAAGACATTGTGCCTAACCCAACTTTGATAAACACGTACCATGCACAGAGGGTCGAAACTGTGAGCGAGCCTATCCTTCCAGAAGAAAGTAGGCTGACATCTAAGCATTTAACAGGACATTTAGACAAGGACCACTTAGTGAAGAAATATTTTCAGAAAAGGCAGAACTCTGTTAATTCTGGATTATCAAATTCATCCAATATTGAAAAGTTAATAAAATACCGACAAAAACCACTTGTTTCTTCACCATTCTACACCTTTAATTTCCCAGTGCCTAGTCCTGTTTTAAAAGGAGTTATGTTTAGAAAGCATCATTCTCGACCAATTCACCCACAAGAAAAGGTGCGAATGCATCCAAAAGATGCTCGGAAGTACAGCTTGATGAAAATAGGCAGCGAAGTGGTGAAGTTGATCAATATGAGTGAATCCCAGGTGAAAACTGTTGAGGAGCAGCTTAAAGCTGGTGTGAACATTGTGCCTTTTCCTCCTGCCTTGCGAGAAGTTGAGCTTGCACATATCCCTGCAGGTAAACAGGAGAGGTCCAAGCTGAATATACACAGAAATCAGAAAAAGCGGTCGATGTTTCGGGGAAATATTGCGAACGTTCCTCACCGGAAGAAGTACAGGCAAGGATTCCAGTACTTCGGCAAAGGAAGCGTCGGTCGAGGACACAATATAAAAATGTGTAATCAAGATTTGCCTAGAGAGCTTGAGGATAGTGAAGATGTAATACTTAAAGATGTAAACCTCACTGATGCATCCAATGGCACACTGACACCAATTAAGTCAAGAACACCAATAGCAGGTCGTAGTCCTGTCGCGGGTAGGAGTCCTGCATACTATACTGGATCCAGTAATGTTGAGACTGACAAAGAAGTGCTTGAATCTAAACTTGGCGATCTCGGACTTGACTTGAACCAGTCTGGAAATAGCCAGATTTTTAAGGAGATTCAGGAACTGAATGCAACAACTGAGGATGAATTAGATGATCAGTTTGCTGATGTTAGTGAATCTGATGGAATGTTTGAGTCTTCTGAAAAAGATTTGAGTAATGGTCCAATTGAAAAATGTGACATTTCTGATGAAAATGAAAATGTTTCGTCGGTAAAAACTGAAATGGAAAACACTGACAGTGAATCCCTTGGAAAGGTTTCAGTTGGGGATGAAAGATTTGGTTTGAAGGTAGAAAATGAGTTACCAGAAAAATGTAACACTAAAATGAAGGACTTCAAAGGAATATCTGATGCTGATAACCTAGGACTGTTCACCAAGAATGGAGTAAACATGGCATACAGCTTTAAGAAAACTTTAGAAATGGCTGCTTTATTAAAGAGGAAAGAAATTGTTAGTTATGATGACAATGATGGCGGTTCTGAGGTTAGCAAGGTAAAAGGTAAATCCAGGTCTCGGTCAAGCAGCATTGATAGTATCCCAAGTAAATTGGCCTCAAGACGTAGTTCAGTGCCTACAAGTGAAAAAGACTTTGAGATAGTACAAGTGACTACCCGTCTTACAAAACGTGCGAAAAGTACAGGCAGTAATAGTGATTCAAATAAAAGTGCCTCTAAACGTTCAAAAAGGGTGTCGAGTACAAATTCAACTTCATCATCGTCAAGTTCCAAAAAGTCCAAAAGGTCTAGGAATAGGAAATACTACAACTGTGATTCTGACTCTGATGGTGTTCCTGGTGTGGATTATATAGTGACTAACAGATTTAAAGGACAGAAGGAACTGAGAGTGGTTGTTAATAAACTGGATGAAGGGCTTTATCAGGAGAATGTTAAAAATGGACTTAATGAGTCTTTTCACAGAACTCCTTGCAATGCGTTAGAAGGAAAAGTCATTGATGCTGGACCAGATAGAAAAAGTGCTGTTCCTTTAATTACGGGTTATTCTGAAGAGTTTGAGAAATTTATTGCTCAAAAAGTCAGCCCCAAAAAATCACCTGTTATTGAAACAGATTCTGATACAGAAGACAGTGATACAGTTGAAGAGTTTTCTGGATACAAAAAGGCCAGTGTTGGTCCCAAAGTGATACAAACAATTACAATAGATGTGCCTAAACTGGACATTGACCAAGCACATGTTCCCATGAGACCAGAACCAACAGTTGCAGACCCAAAAATATTCAGAAACAAAAATAGTGTAGAAATCACGGATCTTAATGACGATTCTTCGGACGGAGGAAGTTGTGGTGTGGCCAAATCAAGAAAGGTTGCCATGGAGTTAACAAGAACTAAAGCAGGTAAGGAAAGTAATGATACTTCCTCTTCTCTTCCAGGTAATAAAAGTACTAACTTTAACAAGGATATTTCTTACTTGACAGGTGGAAAAGAACTTTCTAGCTCAACCGAGGAAGATTTGTTTTTTTCTCAGATGTCTTTGGCCAACAGGACAAAACGTCTGCAGAAAAGGAATCATGATGTTTCTGGACAGAAAAAGAAAAAATCGAACTATGTCAAGCATGATGGCAGTGCCTTTGTTACCAAGCGTCGAAAAAGACCGAAGCGAAATAAGCCTACAAAATTGATGTGTACTTTGTCCGTATTGCATCATGCTACAATGGAGAGTTTAACCAAACTTGTGAGTGATGTAGAATCAGCAAATTCTAATCAATCGCCACTTAAGCTCAGGGATAGTTTATCTGACACAAATAGTCCATTTCCGACACTTGTGAAACCTCCAGATTTTGAACTGTATGGGGACAAAGCCGATGATCATAAAGTGACATATGAAGACACAATGTACTCTTTGGCATATTTATCGCCTTTTTCAAATGAAAGTTGCAGTGTGTCGCCCCCAAGGGCATTGTCTCCAGAAGAAATGGAAAAAATGGATGAAACCAACAGTAACAGTGTGATCAAAAGGCGCAATAGCAGTGTTGAATGTAACGAGCAAAAGTTGACAGTGATGGATTTATTGAGCCAAATGCATAATGCTTCGGACAATTACGGAAACAAATTGAAATCTGATGAAAATACTAGGCAGAATAAAGTAGCTATCGCCAAAACAACTTCCCTGACATTGCAGGATATTAAAAACCTGTGTCAAGAAGAATACGTGTCTAATACAGGCAGTTTATTGCCAGGTTGTAGTGATGCAAGTGATTCTAACAGTTCTGCAAACATTGACGACAACGACGAAGAAGAAATGCAAGCTTTAGAAAAGAAGTCTTCCAATGTTAAATATGAAAATGCCAAAGTAACAGCAGTTACAGATATTGCGTCTGATCATGGAGAGATTGCAATGAAAGACTGTGAAAAGGCCATTGACAATACCAGTGGTTGTTCCCTGTGGGTTGATTCACTGCCTCCAGATCTTGGGCCGCCTGTTGGATCATCCTCGGAACATGTGGACAAATATAATGATATACCTCCTCAGTTGACTCCAAACCGTAAAACGTTCATAAGGGAATGCAGTGAAATTAGCGATGGTGACGAACAATTGAAAAATCCGAACAGGACATCGGACCAGTACAATAGGAAACACCAAACGCCACCATTTTTGACTCCATGTAGATCTCCAAGGTCTAGGCATTCTGGGGAAAAGCTTTACCAGTCTCTCTGCTCCGAAAAATCTTCCGAATCGATGAACGTTGTCCATTGTAAAGATTTCAGTGACATTAGTGATGAAGATGGTGAAAGGTCACAGGTTCAAGGTCACATGCAGAGGACGCTAAAACCATGCGCCGACATAATGCAGTCGATGAATAATTCTGAAAGTCTATTTAGTTCACATTGTACTGAATATTCTACACAAGACTCAAAAGCGATTGATCGTGAAACAAAGCTTCGAGAAATAAAAGAATTTGAAGAACAGATGGCCAACAAAAAAGCAGACGAAAACAGGAACAATATATTTGACATTTTTAGTGTTAACGCGGAAGGTATTGAGAGAATGAAATCAACTGAAAGTGGTTCTTTTAAGAATAGGAACAGTTTACAATTGGAAGCTCATAGCCACAAAAATGGCATGGTGAATTCACGCCAGGAGCATTTGACATCTCCACACAGAAGCGATCGTAGTTTCTCGAAAAAATTGCGAGCTGTGGCTGCAGTGAAAAATTCATCACTAACATCCCTGGCAACACCCGTGTCTTATCCATTACCATATTCAAATCAGACAAGTGTAAATTCCTGTCTTCACGGCCAGACTCAAATTCCCAGAAATTTGTTATTTCAAAGGTCATTTTCTCAAAATGATGTTCCTTCTGGTCTGTGTTTAGATAACCTGGAAAATGGATTTGCTGAAAACGTGTATTTTAGAGATTTTATAAACCGAAATGCTTGTATGAACGTGTATCAGAGACTTCATACTGAAACTGATAATAAATCTCCGCAGAGCTTTTTTGAAAATATTTCAAGTGGCATAAACAATTTTTCAAATCACTTTGGTCATACTAGTATCAGTGGATATAGTGGAGATTTGTTTGAGTCTTCTGTGGATTCAGTATCGTCTTTGAATAAAACCAGACCACTTCTTCAGAGACCACTATCAGAAAATTCACAAAGGTCAAAATACGGCATAGTGCATAATTTGAAAATGCGCGATTCCATCCGGAAATGTGTCAATAATTTTGTACCGAGAGAGGACAATGGTATTAATGGGCCTGTTCCATTTGTTGCATTAGGCAAAGGCCATGAAAGGAACAATCCAGAATCAATAAGATTAGGTGATAGTTTAAGAGACGATTCTGATCAATCAAATAACACCTCAAATAGTTCATATTCAAATTCGCATAAAAGTGACAAAGGACCAAATGAAAGCCAAGATGGCGGAAATGGTGTCAGTGGAAACAAAGAGACAATGGAGATTGTAGAGCAGCCTCCTTGCCATGTGATCACCCCACTAATCCCCCCTCCGTCCAGGGAGAGTATTCAGACAACAGCCAATGAGCATGGATTATCTATCCATCAGCCGGTACATGCCTTCTATGGGAATCACAGAGATGTGCCAGAGAAACTGAGGTATTCTCACAGATCTGCATGTGCCTTGTTTCCTGTGTGCATGCATTTTCATATGAGTCCTTCTCTGGGAAAACTGGGCTCAAAGCATGCAATTAGACTCGATTTTCCTTTAGAAGAGAATTCCTTGAAAACAAAAAATCCAAAGTTGCGGAAAGTATCTTCCCTGATTAGGACTTTTTATGCACATGTATTAAGCCCCGTTCTCCCAGAGACCAGCTCGTATTATTTTGTACCCAAGATTTTGGTGTTCACAGGTTTCCCAGGTGGCTAGCTCAAAATTTACTTGAACCAAAACCCCGTTTTAGCGTTATTTCATATGTACATGTAGTATTGCTGCATCAGGGCTTTTTTTCCTTCTTTAGCAAGGGCTTTATATAGGCCCCTTCCCCCAAGAGAAAGGCCCCTTCCCCTAAGATAATTTCTTTAAAATGATGCATTTTTCAGTTTTGTCTTAAATTTTTTCCCCAAAATGGAAGGCCTGCATCGCCCTTTCCCAAAATCAAGAAAAAGCCCTGCTGCATGTATGTGGGTGTACAATATTGTCATATATATTTCTATTTATTATTGGTTGCTCTGTTTGTTATAGTGATGTGTTTTCTGTTCCTGATTTCATGTTAGCACGCTATTTTAGGTACAGCAATGTTACTAGTTTTTTTTTTAAATTATAAATAATGATAGTTGCTATTTATTTTAACATCATTTAGAATCAGTTTACTTTATACTTTGAAGGCACAGATGAATTTTTATGCCCCCGGTAGGGTGGCATATAGCAGTTGAACTGTCCGTCAGTCCGTCTGTGCGTCCGTCCGAAAACTTTAACGTTGGCCATAACTTTTGCAATATTGAAGATAGCAACTTGATATTTTGCATGCATGTGTATCTCATGGAGCTGCACATTTTGAGTGGTGAAAGGTCAAGGTCATCCTTCAAGGTCAAAAGTAAAAAAATACAATCCAAGGGAAGTAATAAGCTTTAAAAGGGAGATCATTTCTAAACCGGCCAAATGATATATTGAAATTTTATTTCAAAGCGGTGCAATAGGGGGCATTGTGTTTCTGACAAACACATCTCTTGTTGTAAATACATGTAGATGTTGTTTTATCCTGCATGAATGAAACTGTATGTCCTCTGTTAATGCATTCTCTGGAAATGATTCACAGCTTTTAGAATCCATTTTACAGTGCAAATTAATTTGTATAAGCGAAATTGTTTTGGTTGGTTATTTTTTTTTCAAAGATACTTGTTTTAGCTTAGATCAATAAAAAATATTGTAGAAGGTTTTTTCCTGATTTTGATCACATTTCTTAACATGGCTTCCATTTCTCAGATTGTTGTGGTATATACAGTGTATGCTTCATTTAGAAAACATGTATGTTAATTTACTTACATTGAATGGGGAATAATAAAGAGTTTGACCCCTTGAAAATAAATATGTAGACCTACAGTGAAATCTGCCTTAACATGGAGTGTGCTTTCCTGATTAATTACATATATGAGGTTTGATTATAGACATAAAATCAACAAATGGCTATTTGTTAGTGTTCATAATTTAAAGTATCCAATCTAATGAGACCTGTCCATAAAATATTAAAAAAGTACTAAGCTTTTTTCATGGCACATAATTATAAATTTCCTCAGTAAATTTCTAAAAATCATAAAATCTGTGCCAGTTGTATGATAAGTTCAGAATGATGACCTTGACCGTCTTAATACACATGATACACATGAGATACATACCATATAAAAATATATTGCACATTACGGTAAAATGAATAGTTCAGAATTTCTCTTGCACAATTTGATGTCATTTTTCCTCTGACCTTCATGTACCTTTGACCCCCATTTCTCAAAAATACTAAAGCCTTTTTTGCTTTAGTCAGTTAGTCACATTTTTCATTTTTTCATAATGCATTTTAGAGTTGATGTTGTATAAAAAAGTATTTGTGTTGTTTATTTCACATATAATTGTCAATCATGGCATGTAATAATTTTAAGATGAGTTGAAACTTATCATGTTAATGAAAGCAGTCTTAAGAATTTTTTAGAAATTACACTTATGTTAAGATTTCCTGTAGGAGCTTTATAAAAACTGAGCCCGGGTGGGCTCATTCAATACTAAAGCATGCCTGTGGTTGTACATTGTAGGGAGGGAGGTGGTCATGTGCTCAAAGTCCCATCCACTCTGGTGAGAACCTTCCCATAATGCTCTGCTCAGCCATGTGACATGCAAGTAGCAAATCTGATTTGTGCATTTTCATTTTCTGTTGTTTGTTGAGAAATTTAAAGTATGTTTTGGCTTACTTTTCTAAACTTTTGAAAGTAATTGTTTCACAGTTCATATTATGAATTAATACTTACACATATTATTGTAAAACCTCAAGGACAACAAAATAATTAACTAATCTTTTGTAATGTTATTATCCAGCATTAAAACTTCAAACTTAAAAGTGCCATATTTTGTTTTAAATATTTCCCACATGAGAACGACATATTTTTTAAACAATTTGCTGACTTGAAGACTTGTATGACGCATAGGGGCTTTAGTGATAGCTTTAGTAACAGCAACACAAGTATAAGTCCAAGTTAACGAGCATGCACCAAGAAACTTTATTTAGCTTCATTTATCGAATTGCATGGTGCACTTGCATGCTACATATTGTGAGCTTTATGCAAGCTTTGAGATCATAAAATGTGTGCTTACTGCTTATCAGGTCTATAAATTGTGTTTGTTGGGAACTTTTTAGTTAAATATTTGCTACAAAACTGCCCTTTTTTGTCTACAAAACACTGATCCCCAACTGCAAGCAAACCTGTTATATTACTTGAGATATAATGTCTCATGTTCTTATTAGTGATATGTCTATTTAATGCTGAGATCTGTTAACAGCTTTGATAAAATAAATACATCATGATTAAACAATACACAATTAATAATAATGTCATTTTTAAGTATTATGAAAGGTGAGTCCTCTCTTTTCCTTTACATCTAAAATTGCTCCTTTAGAATTCAGAAATGATTAAGCAGTGAATTTTAACTAAGCAAGCATTGTAAATTCATCCGTATGGGTCGATTTTTAGCTCAGCTTACCACCCCAAAGGCTCATGATGAGCTATTGTGGTCACCGTACCGTGTCTGTCGTTGTGGGTCGTGCATAGTTAACACTCTCGTTAATACTCTTTTTGAACAACCCTCTTGGATCAACATCTTTACTAGATCCCTTTGTTTAAGGTATCTGAACTAGAGGAATTTGAGTCTGCTGAAACCTTCGTTACTGGTCTGAAGAACTGGCGCATTATTTTATCATCCGGTAGTCAGATGTCATCATCACAGACTGGGTCAAGCGATTTGCTGCAAAAACTGGACCAAGAGCCCTCTATGAGATACGCAATAACAGGCGACCAGTCTGTGATTATAACACCATGTTTACCACCTCCACCAGTGAAGAGCGTTCAGCAGTGGTTAAAAGATAGAACAAAAAGTGTGGCAGTAACAAAGACCGAAAACAAGAAACAAATATCAGACAATAATGCTAAATTAGCGGTAAAGGAAGATAAAAATAACAAAACAATTGTTGAAAATGATGCCAAATCAAAATTAATTACTGGAACAGAAATACAAAGGAAAATTGGGGGCTTTAGATTAAATCTATTTACTGGGAAACGTGAATGGACGAGTCAATCGGATTCTGATAGTCCTCATTCAAGTCAAGAAAGTGAGGTTAAAAAACTGAAGACAAAACATTTGCAAGAAAAGGACCAATCTGTGCCTACCCACCATGACAAAGAGTATGAAGAAGAATTCACTGCAATAAAAACTCAAGATGATTTTCAAACGGACAGCGAAAGAAAGATCTTGGCTGAAAAAGAGAGCCAAGAGGACATTGCTGATGATGCTAGTCAAGATTCCGGTGTGTTGCACAGCACCCCTCTTCTCCGTCGACAGTCCACAGAGTTGTTCGACTCTGTTTGCACCCCTATCACTGCTGGGCTGGGAACCAAACTATCTCAGGGCAGTGACAATGGTGCTGGTGCCCAGGAGTTTGTAACTCCGAAGCCTGCCAGGAGGATGAGACGTATCTCAACTAATACAGAGACAACTTTGAGAAGAGCGTTGTTGTCTACCCATGCTAAGGTATGTGCTGAATTGCAGTCATGAAACTTAATGCAAATGAAACAGAATTATATCTGATTGTCCCTTATGCCTTATAAAGTTTTATTTTTATGCCTTAAAAGAGTATAGATATTTGTAAAATGCATTTGATTACTGGGCTTTCATGTGTGCAAGTGAAGTGTTGAATCTCAAACTTAAACTTCTGTTTTATTAAAGGTGTGAATAAAAAAGCTGTTGGTGACTTACAGTTTCTGTTTTCATGTTATATGCAAAAAAACAATCTCATTGTATTTTATTCTATTGCAAATCTTAAGTAATATTTCTTTTTCTGAATTTCTTGAGAATGCAGTCCTTAAATTTTATAACCAGTATGTCCAAGAAGCTTAAATTCCTATATTTTTACTTGAAAGCAAAAACAGATCACAAAGCATGCATTAATAAAAGCTACCAGTTCAGAGCTTACAGACGTGTTAAATGTTTTACATCATGGACAAAACGCCATTGCATCCACTTGTTTGTCTATAATCAGCAGAAGTTTGGTTCGCCCAGTCTCCACAGAGGAGACACTTCCCAGATTGAGGGACCATCTCTGAAGAACTCGTTCGGGTTCAGACACAGCCAGCAGTATGTACAGGATGCCAAGGCTCTACATGAGGTCTGTGGGAAACTAGAAATATTGTCTTGATAATTGAGCCGTGTTCTGGAAAAACGAGGCTTAGTGCATGTGCATAAAGTGTCGTCCCAGATTAGCTTGTGCAATCTTCACAGGCTAATCTGGGACAACACTTTTCTCTTGTATGGATTTTTTTAAAGGCGGTCTATTCTAAACGAAAATCCAGTCTAGGCGGAAAGTGTTGTCCCTGATTGCACAGGCTAATCTGGGTCAACAGTTAATGAACATGCATTTAGCCCAGTTTTCTCAGAAGGAGGCTTATTATTGTTGCAAGGCTGTCATTTTTCCTTTTTTGTGCAGATTTTCACCATTTCATTGTTTAATGCCAAATTTGCTTAACACATAGCTCTTAACCTTATGACTGGATCTGTATCAGAGTGTAGAGTCTTGATTAACTCGGTTAAGGGAATGGTATTTTCTTCCCCTGAAGTGTTTCCAAAATCAAGCCCTGTCGAATTTTTGGTGTGTGAGTTTATCTACATGACCAACAGATCATGTTTGATTTTTGTTTTGGTAAATTGATTTTTAAAGAAGTTGCGGGCCTTGGAAGAAGTAGTATATTGTTAATGTGGGAAGTGACCATACAGTATGTTCCTAATTAGTCTGTAAGCAATTCAGTTATGAAAAATGATGTACAACACAAGTATTATTATATATTTTTATTATTATGCATGAGATTTGCTTTTCTTAAAAAAGCAACCTATGAAATAAAGTATATCTATTACACTAAAAATGGTGTGTTTCTACTTACAGTTTCAATATCTAACCATCATGAGCATAGAAATCCATGCTGAAACGAGAGGGGATTTAAGACCTGATCCCGAACACGATCCAATTCAGTCAATATTTTACTCCATCTTCAATGATGTACCTCCAGAGCAGGGCACCAGACAGAAAACTGGTTTATTCATTGTGCATCCAGAATCAGCCAATCAGGAACAAGGAGACACCTGTTCAACATCCTATCAGACGGCAGATGACAAATCAGTGACGTCACATGTTGTATCCCAGAATGCAAAGGGGAAAGCAAATGTTAAAACTGAAGCAACATTGCTAGAGAAGTCTGCAATCCATGACATTGATGTGAAATATGTGAAAGATGAGAATGACCTTCTTCAGACATTCATAGATTTTGTTCACAAGTAAGTCAATTATGTTTTAATGTTTAGGTTATGTTGATTTGGTTAACAATTTGTTTGCTATTAAAAAAAGAAGTTATGTCACTTATTGCTATATTTAGTGTTGCTATATGAAGTTCTGACTAAACAGCATGCATGATGTATAATTAAATTCTGCTTAAATTTTGTTATATGGAATTAGTATGCTAGCTTGTACCTTCACAAACCAAGTTCACTTTGTTGGTCAGATTTCTGTTAGATGGTATGTTGATCGGTTAATTGCCATACAATTTTGTGGAGAAATCTCCACTTTTCACAAGTGATTAAAATTATAATTTAAATATTTAATGACCATTAAGTGAAGATATGCCCCATGATCCACACATTCTTTTTTTTCGCCTTGAATATAGCTTACAAAGCGTTGTTGTTGTATAAGTCATGTTTGTCACAAAGCTCTAGTATGTAAAAAAAATGTATTCAACATGAGAAACAAGAAAGGGTCTACTAGCCAATGGCCGCAACAATTTGTGGTGGGCCTTAGATTTTCTGAGAAAACTCATGTGTCCTCTGTACAAGAAGTATTGAAGGACTGAGAATGGGCAACCATGACCAAAATTAGAGCTTCTCCTGGCTCAATATTTTCTTTAGCCAAATTTGACTTGCTGTGGCAAAATTCTACTTATTTCGGCTATTTTCATGGGTATTTATGTAGTATAAGTTGTATCCAAATATATTTTGTTTGCAAAATTAGTCAGTTTGTAGTCATTTGATAATTTGGAGAAAGAGACTAAAATGAAAAAAAAAACTGAAAATATTAGTTTCTACTCCTGTATTCGTATCCAGGAAGGACCTTTGTAGTCATTTGATAATTTGGAGAATGGCAGAGTAAAACGACAAAATATGAAAATATTAGTATCAAAATGTTGGTCTCTAGCCTTGTATTTGTATCCAGGTGGGACCCAGACATACTGGTGGGCTATGAGATCCAGATGCTGTCCTGGGGCTACCTGCTGCAGCGTGCGGCCACTCTCAGCGTGAACCTCGCCCACTCCATATCGCGTGTGCCCTCAGCAAAGCAGTCGAGCCACCACTCCGCAGAGAAGGACGAGTACGGCTCTGACCACATGTCAGAGATTCACATCGCTGGGAGAATTGTACTCAATCTGTGGAGGGTTCTGAAGCATGAGGTTGGTGAACAAAACGTTTTAATAGTTTGCTGTGTTCAGGCCGGTAAGAAATCAATTGTTTGTTTGGGCAAAAGTCTTTTAATAAAATCAGAGGGGGGGTATTTTTTATCATTTTGGCTCATTTCTGTTTTTCAATGCCAAGGTTGATGTACATTATTATATACTAGTAGTTCTAAGTATTTATGTTTCTTTTATACCTAATGATAAAATATGACATTTCTGCAGTGAAATAATTAACAGCAGTGAAAATAACACAATTGTTATTTTCACCGGTGAAAATAACACATTTTCGGAATTCCTTTTTCTANGGGTCAAAAACTAGGTCAAAGGGTCAATTAGTGCATTTTACTTTGTCCGGACTCTAATTCAAATTGTATAAATCTTATCTTCACCAAACTTGGTCAGTAGTTGCATCTAGTTGATATCTAGGCCAAGTTCGAATATGGGTCATGCCAGGTAAAAAACTAGGTCATAGGGTCAATTAGTCCATTTTCAACAGCGCCACTTTGTCCGGACTCTTATTCAAATTGTATTCATCCGATCTTTACCAAACTTGGTCAGTAGTTGCATCTAGTTGATATCTAGGTCAAGTTCGAATATGGGTCATGTCGGGTCAAGAACTAGGTCATAGGGTCAATTAGTGCATTTTCAACGGCGCCACTTTGTCCGGACTCTAATTCAAATTGTATTCATCCGAAACTTTTAAACAACTTTTTATCCTGCGTCAAAGTGGTATGGGGGTATAAGTCACATTCAGTGACAAAGCTCTAGTTCAAGTTGAATTCACCAAACTTGGTCAGAGGTAGTATATAGATTATATATCAGTCAGGTCTGATTGGAGACATGCAACCGATTAACACATGCAATATTTTTATGCAATATTTTTATCCAGTTTTATTTTGCGATATTTTCATCGGGTTT
This sequence comes from Dreissena rostriformis, assembly GCA_007657795.1. Classification (NCBI taxonomy): domain Eukaryota; kingdom Metazoa; phylum Mollusca; class Bivalvia; order Myida; family Dreissenidae; genus Dreissena; species Dreissena rostriformis. Next base: position 106,966 of record VMBQ01001895.1, on the reverse strand, counting down.
ATTTTTTTCGCGATTTTTGAAACGAGTTATTTTTAACAACATGTTTATTGGTAAGTTTCATTTTTCCTTCAATCTAATCATGATTTCCACAGGTACATGAGTTTTTCACTGTGCATGGGTACTATAGAAAGGCAACTGTTTATCATTGTCATCAACCTAAAATCAATTTTTATACGCCCGTTTTTACAAAACGGGACGTATAATAGTTTCACCCTTGGCGGGCGGGCGGGCGGCGGGCGGGCGGAGGCGGTGTCCACAGCAGTGTCCGCTCTCTAATTCAAATAGTTTTCATCCGATCTTCACCAAACTTTGTCAGAAGTAGGATCTAGACAATATCTAGGTCAAGTTCGAATATGGGTCATGTTGGGTCAAAAACTAGGTCACGGTGTCACTTAGTAGAACGGGCGTATCTTGTGACAATTTGGCACTCTTGTTCTATTTTAAGATTATTACATCAAGATGTACTTTCCTTGTTTATATCCTTGTTTATATTTTTTCAATGATCAGGAGTGAAATAAAATCAATATTCCATCGAATTCAACAATGTTTTTTTTTATTTTATGCTTTTTTTACCGTTTATTTACATTGTAAAAGAGTTTAACTGAAGAATTTCCCTGGAATAATGACGTCATTTCGCCAACAAAATGACGTCATTTCAATGTATTGAGGCACGCCACGGGAGAGAGGGTCACTTTTTTAGCGAAAGGGAAATTATAATTAATTATTTTCTTGAAAAAGGGGCATAAAAGAAACAGAACATTTGTTCATGTCTTTGTAAGATCATTTGTTATTTCACTCGTGATCATAACATATATTTTCAATAATCACTCGAGAAATAACAAACGATCTTACACTGACATGAACAAATATCCTCTATATCTTTTTTTTGCCCGCAAGGAGTAGTAGGCATTAAGAATTACACTTGTCTGTTTTTCAAACCATTCTGCCATACTGCCATCAGTACATTCCAAAGCTTGTGTTTTCAATTCCTCTTAAATTACTTGGTGGATCTTGCTCAAACTTTTTAAGTTAAATAACCTTAATTTGTTGGTGAGCTTTAAAAAAGGAATTTTGGCTACAACAAGTTTTGGGGGAATTATGGTCCTTTGTATGTTTTTCCACTGTGGACTGTACAGTCCCCAAATCATGTATTTTTTAACTCCTCTTTAACTACTGGATGGATCAAACTTTTACTGTTAGGTGACCTTAATGTGTTGTAATGATCATGGAAAAAAGAAATCTTGCTGTGACAAGTAATGGCTGTTTGTTTTTTTTCATATGGAATGTATAGTCCCAAACTTTTGTGTTTTCAACTCCTCTTCAAATGATTGGCCAATTTCACTCCAACTGTCACAACTTAATGACATTAGTGTGTAGATAATTGTTAAGAAAGGCAGCAACAAGTTTTGGAATAATAATGACACTTAGTATTTTTGTACACAGCACGGTAGAATATACAGTGGATTTGTCTGTGTTCAAACAGGAGTGGTATGTTCATCAGTGCCTTTGACACATTTCTAATTAAAATTGGAGTCATTTCCTTGTTTTCAATGCCAGGGTCACTTCACAATTATTCCTAGATTTTAAGCATGCTTTTGTTGTGCTTCAGGTCACCCTGAATGTCTACAGCTTTGAGAATGTAGTCTTCCATGTACTTCATCGCCGTATTCCCCTGTACTCGTTCAGGAGTCTGACATCATGGTTCAAACACCGCACGCACCTCCATAGGTATGTACATGTATCATTCTTTCTCAAATCAAGGATTGAACAGGAAACTGTTGTATCTGCTTTAAAAGTCCCAGTCCATTAACACCGTAAAATTTACATACATTTAAATAGGGGGTATATTGTTTTTGGCCTGTCTGTCTTGTCTGTCTGTCATTCTGTCTGTCTGTCCCAAAACTTTAACCAAAACATTAACCTTCGTTAAAGTTGTGTCATAACTTTTGCAATATTGAAGATAGCAACTTGATATTTGGCATGCATGTGTATCTCATTGAGCTGCACATTTTGAGTGGTGAAAGGTCAAGGTCAAGGTCATCCTTCAAGGTCAAAGGTAAAAAAATATATAAAAAAAATCAAAGCGGCGCAGTAGGGGGCATTGTGTTTCTGACAAACACATCTCTTGTTTCAGAATTTGTTAGAAATGAAAGCTTGCATGTTGCATTTACTTTGCAATTTAAACCTTTGATTAAAACTTTTCAGGTGGAAGGTTGTGGACCACTATGCAACTCGAGTGAAGTGCAACTTACAGCTGCTAGACCAGCTTGATGTGATTGGTCGCACCAGTGAGTTTGCCCGCGTGTTTGGGATCGAGTTCTACCACGTGCTGTCGAGAGGCTCACAGGTAATGGGCCATCAAATATTCAGTCTTCTATATGGGCCTCGTTCTCGGAAAATTTGGCTTAATGCATGTGCATAAAGTGTCTTCCCAGAATAGCCTGTGCAGTCCGCACAAGCTAATCAGGGACAACACTTTCCATCAAAAATTGATTTTCGTGAAGAAGATACTTCCTCTTAACAAACAATTCCATAAAAGAAGAAAGTGTCGCTAACAAGCCTGTGCAGACTGCACAGGCTAATATGGCACAATACTTAAGGCACATGCATGAAGCCCAATTTTCTCAGAATGCTGCTCATATGCATTTTACGTCAATCTTTCTAATAAAAGAAATTCACTCGTTCATCTTGCTACATATTATAAAATTGGGAGTCAGAGGTATTTGTTAATACTGTGACAACCTCTTTTTTTGACCTTACAGTTCCGTGTGGAGTCTATGATGCTCCGTATCGCCAAGCCAATGAACTACATCCCCGCCTCGCCCAGCGTGCTACAGCGTGCCCGTATGAAGGCGCCGGAGTGCATTCCCCTGACCTTGGAACCCGAGTCAAGATTCTACACTGACCCAGTGATCATTTTGGATTTCCAGTCCCTGTATCCCTCAATCATGATTGCCTACAACTATTGCTTCTCTACGTGCCTTGGGCGCCTTAAGTGGTTTGACAAAGCTCAGTGAGTGGAATTTGTATAAACAAAATTCTGACGGTCCGCAGAGGTGTGATTTCTGCTGCTTTCAACTGATTTCCTCCCTTTAAATCCCAAACTTAACAAAAAGTTCTTTACTTTGATGGAATTATTAAGAAATTAAGAGTTTATGTGAAGCCTGTAACACAGGGGCTATGGTATTTTCCTGGACCTATTTAGAAATGAAGAGTTTTGGTAAACCCTATAATTGGATGTGGGGGATTAGGCTATTTTCCTTCCGTGAGAAGGTTCCAAAATCACACCCCTGTAAAGTGCTTTCTAAAATAATATTTTAATATTATTTTATCAAGCTGATCTTAGCTCAATATTTATCATTCCTTTTGAACAAACATATTTTATTTCCACATAATCCTATTGATACACATGTATCTTTATGAAATGTACACAATACATACATTAAGGAACTTTTTAAACATATTTATTTCCACATAGTAGCATAATGTACCATTACAAAGTAAACATAGGATTCAGCTGAAAGAAAGTACAACATGTAAGCATTAACACTGTATTGAACAGCCAATAATTATTTATAAATGTGCAGTTATTAAACAGCATGTAGTTAAATGTGGCACATACAGACAAAAATATGTGTGTTACATTTTTGTTACAGTGAAGGACCCATAGAGTTTGGTTGTACCTCCTTGAAGTTGGAACCATCAGTTATCAAGGTAATTAATATTGTTTGATCTAGAAAACTTGGTAACTTAAATTGCATTGGACCCATTCACATGTATTAATAAATATTTGGATCAGATCTAATAACTATTAGAATCAGATCTAAATGTTCAGATTTTAACATGGCTGTTGTTTAAGGTGCAGTGGTCCAGATATGATTTGAAAAGGGCAGGTTGCTATTTTGTCAAAAGGAGAATTCAGTCATATTATCTCTCTAGCATGATATGGTGAATTTAGAATGTGGTATATAAATATATTTTATATTAACCGTACATGCATTTAGTTTCACGTTTTTTTAGTTAATAAAACAAGTTTCACCTTGAAAATTTAGTAAATTTATTGAAACTTCAAATAAAATTTTGCTGTTTAAAAATATGATCAATTACAAAAAGGTCAGGGAGTGTGTAAGAGTTGGCAGGGTGGGACCTCGGGACTGCAGGGTGCTGCGTCCTTGCATTTAGGTCCGGCTGGAGCACTGAGTTGATTTGAACATCCAGAGATTATTTTTGTTACATGCATGCTTATTGCTGTATTTTCTTGCAATTACAGAAACTCTCCGACAAGGTGTCGGTGTCGCCCAATGGTGTGGTGTTCTGCACACAGGCTGTGAAACGTGGAGTCCTACCAATGTAAGTGCTTGGGGTAGTTTGAATGCCCCTAAGGAGTGGGTGCATTAAGCATCGCAGTTGTCTGTCTGTGATGAGTGTCCGTCCGTATGTCCCGAAGATTGTGTATTTAATACTGGGTAGACCGCACTGAAACTTTCACACTTGAATTACCTTGATGTTTAGATGATCATTAATTGTAAAGAAGTGACGTTTGGCTGTGATGATTTTTGGCAGAATTATGTCGCAGAATTATGTCCCCATGTGTATTTTTACTCTTTGTAATATATAGTCGCCTGAAGCTAGTGTTTTCAACTCCTCTTTAACTCCAAGGTGGGCCGCGCTCAAACCATCACATTTGAATAACACAAATGTGTAGATGATCGTAAAGAAAGGAATTTTGGCTGTGACAATATTTGGCATAATTCTGTCCCTTAGTGTGTTTTTCTACTAAATAATATATTGTTGCCTGAAGCTTGTGTTTTCAACTCCTTTAAGTAATGGGGGGATCTTGTTTAAACTATTAGAGTTGAATAATCTTTCTGTGTTGATAATGGTAGAGAAAGGACTTTTTGCTGTGAAGATTTTTGACCGAATTATGGCCCTTAGTCTGTTTCTATTACAGAATATATAATCCCAAAATTTTGTGTTTTAAACTTCTAGTTCAATCTCGCTCAAACTTTCAGTCGAACCACCTTAACACTTTGCATGCTGGGAAATTTGTCGTCTGCTAAAATGTCGTCTGCTGAATTTCTAAAATTAGCATTTTCTTCGATTTTTTTCACAGAATACTATCAGAATAGCAAACAGTTTGGATCCTGATGAGACGCCACGTTCTGTGGCGTCTCATCTGGATCCAAACTGTTTGCAAAGGCCTTCAAAATCCGGTTCCAGCGCTCAAAGGGTTAATGTGTAGATGATCGTTCAGACAAGAATTTGGGCTGAATTATGGCCCTTTGTCTTATGTGTTGTGTGGGCATCAGTGTCTGTAACACATTTTCTGTTCTGCATCTACAAATTGTGTGCAGATTCCAAACCACAAAATGTATTGAAAGATATGAACTTGATCTATAACAGTCCATTGTGTTGCTGCTGAGACATATTTTAATCTGGGCCTTTTTCAAACACTTCTGCCTGTGATCTTATGGGCTTGTTCAAATTGTAAAATTTGTCCCAATTAATGTAAATAACAAATACTCGGATTTGAAGTGAAAAAAAAAATGTCTTTTATATGCATCACCTGTAAATAAAATAAAGCAAGTTTCTTCAGAAAATAATATAAGCTTTCTCTGTGAAAACAGAACATTACTTGACTTTCTCTACCTTTGTTTTTTGGCAATTCTTTTTGTATTTGCTGGTATCATAGACATATTAAAATGGTCTTCATTTTTTATTGCAGAATGGTGGAGGAAATCCTCAACACTCGACTGATGGTTAAAAAGGCCATGGGCAGTTACAAGGATGACAAGGTATGACTGTGTTTGACATGAAATATTTGTAGATTTGTGATACTATATTTATATTTTCACACTTCATAATGGCAAGAACATATGAGTGCAGCTTTCAAAAATATACATTAAAATCATATCTATCTCTGTAAAATTATCAGGTTTCTTAAGTTGCCATTTTATCAAGAAAAATGTGTTTTATGTCAATTGCCTAATTGTGTACCCTTGTTGGTTTCAGGTTTTGTTTATCTTATGAACATTTATTATTTCTTTTATTAACTTACCTTTCAATCTGATCAGCCATCCTTCAATTTGATGAACAGTCTTTCAATTTAGACCTTATTTTGGTCAATTTTTAGACTATTGTTTTCTTCAATTCAAGTCCCAAAAGGTCGCCGTGGCGTCGTGAATAAGGTGTCTGCCTAGCGATTGGGAGGTCATTAGTTGGATCCCCACTGTGGGAGCATTCCTTAGATGTCTAAAGATACCAAGTAATGGTTCTACCAAGCAAACGGATTTGAGAGCAATCCAATAAGCTTTACACTGTTAATGCATTGAGCTTAAATAAATGGGTTTGAACTAATTCCAGACCCTGAGTCGCATGCTCAACGCCAGACAGCTGGGTCTTAAGCTGATAGCCAACGTCACGTACGGCTACACAGCGGCCAACTTCTCTGGGCGCATGCCCTGCATCGAGGTTGGGGACAGTATCGTGCGCAAGGCCAGGGAGACCCTGGAACGGTCCATCCGATTGGTCGAGGAAACACCCAGGTGGGGGGCAAAGGTCGTGTACGGAGACACTGATAGGTATAGTTCTTTTTCCTGAATTAAAAAGTACCTCATTTTTTAATAAATAAATTTATATTCTTTTATGGTATTATATGAAGTATTTCAAGTAAACTAATCACGTAACAGTGCTATGTTTATGGTGCCTTCATTTCATTCAAGAGGTCCTGGATTGGATTCTCCGCTTGGGGAGCATTCTTAAAGCAACCAAGTACTGGTTCTTACCAGAACATGGAATCGAGAGGGTCTCTACAAGCATGATACTTTATGGAGAAATAATGAATCAGTTTAAGCCAAGTGAATTTGCATTCATCTGCATTAGATATTCGTAGAACGAGTCATACATGTTTTAAATGTACCATTTTGTATATTCCAGAATTGCTCTTTTATTAAGCCTTTTTTGATTAAGAATAAGAATGAATTTTGTACTTTTTATATCTCAGATTCCAAGTATGAAAGTTATAAACTCTCCTAAATAGTTGCATTCAAGGTTTCTACAACTTATGAAAAACCAATTATATCCATAGCACCAAACAGTGCTGACCCTTTTGTTTTCGAAGGGCAGTTTCATTCAAATAATTATAGTTGATATTGTATGTGATTTTTAGCTCGGCTTGGTTTCATGTCGAAGAAAACCCGAGGTATTGTCAAAGCCAGCTCGTCCGCCGTACGCAGCGTCCGAAAACTTTGACATAGGCCTTAACTTTTGCAATATTGAAGATGGCAACTTGATATTTGGCATGCATGTGTATCTCATGGAGCTGCACATTTTGAGTGGTGAAAGGTCAAGGTCAAGGTCATCCTTCAAGGTCAAAGGTCAAAAAAACTTTTTTTTTGGTTTTTGGTTTTTCATGTGTATCTCATGGACCTGCACATTTTGAGTGGTGAAAAGGTCAAGGTCAATGAAGGTCAAAGGTAAAAAAAACAAAATCCAAGCATCCACAGCCGAGCCTTGGCACCCGCTATGCAGTGCTCTTGTTAAAAGATTTCAAATGGGTCAGCTTTGTTTGTATCACTTAGATCAGAAACTTTTACGTAATCGACAATTATTGAGTAAGTGTTTGTAGCTACTTTTAATAATTATTTAAACTTGTATGTTTCTTTTTCAGTATGTTTATTCTGCTGAAGGGAAAAAGCAAGGATGAAGCGTTCAAGATTGGTTATGACATTGCCAAAACAGTTACCAACATGTTCCCTAAACCTATCAAATTGAAGTTTGAAAAGGTAACCCTATTTTTATGCCCCTTGCGGAGTGGGAGGCATTAAGCATTGCAATTGTCCGTCCTTCTGCTTGTTCATCCATGAGTTCGTCTTAAAGCTTGTGTTTTAATTCCTTTTTAAATACTGAGAGGATCGCGCTGAAACTTTCAAAGATGAATAAATTCAATTTGTAAACGATTTTTGGCAGAATTAATTCCCTTAGTGTGTTTTTTTCACAACATAATATATAGTCACTTGAAGCTTGGTATTTCCACTCTCCTTTAACTCATGGGAATCAGTATCTGTTCCACATTTCTAGATTTTAATCTTTTTGACAATTTATATAAGATGTCCTTAGGATGTGGATATCTTGTATATAAACACGGTTTGAACAATGCAAAATTTTGATAATCTTTAGATTTAAAAAGATAAAGAAAAAAATTGATCTGAAATTGTTTCTGTCGTTAATGGTTTCCTCTTTAAAATATTTGTCATATAATTGATGGATTTTAAGTTAAAAATTTTGAAATCCACAATAAATACTCAGACTAAATTGAAAGTGCTCTTTAATTTTTATTTTTTTTTCTGATTCTGAAGATGAGTAAAAAAAGGATATTTAACACGTGTAAGGTAATAAGCAAAGAATGTTCTACGTGTTTTTAGGTGTATCTGCCTTGTGTGCTGCAAACCAAGAAACGCTATGTGGGCTTCATGTACGAGACACCAGATCAGAAAGAACCAGTCTATGATGCCAAGGGGATAGAAACTGTCCGTAGGGATACGTGTTCAGCTGTGTCTAAGGTATTAGTTTCATGGAGTAAACAATTGAAGACATTTGTTTGTGTGTTGCAACACTTGTATTATGTAATTTTCTAGCAAACATTTGAAGATAAATCGACTTTGTTTGTTATACCTCGCCAAAATTTACCTGTTCATGACCTTTATGCCTGAAAATAATTCAAGGGTGTAATATTATACTGATTATAATGTATATAGTTCACTGGTATCAGGGTTATGCTATTTTTGTTGAAAACAAGCTTGATTTATAAAGGTAAATTGTCCAAATATGTTGGAATATGTTAAAATTTGCAATCATAATTTTTTACACGACTGTTTAAAATACTGCATGTAGGCTGGCAATGTCCAGACAAAGGATGTCTGCTCTGTATTTAAAACAGTTTAAATTGGATTATCATGGAACTTGGATCATAATGTTTGTGGGCATAATATAACGGCCAAATTTGATTTTACTTGCCAGATCACTTAAAGCACTACTTACGGCCTTTGAGTTTTAAAAAAATGGCCAAATAAGCAGTTTAAATCAGATCTTCATGAAACTTGGAGATAATGTTTGTGGGCACAGTATCTTGGGCAAGTTCGATAACCAGCCTGATCAGTTGAAGCACTTTATAATTATGCCCTTGAATTATCCAAAATTTGGCAAATTAATCTTGTCTGCTCTCGAACTTAAATAGTTTTAACGGTGTCATCATCAAACTTAATGATAATGTTTGATTACAAGCCAGATCACCTGAAGCACTTAGGAATTATGGCCCCTGAATAAGACAAAAATGGCTTGATTAACCTTGTAAGCCCTTTTACTCAAATAGTTTTAATGCGATCATTATCAAACTTGGTCAGATAATAGTGTGCATAAAACCTCAGCCAACTATGATAACTTGCCTGATTGTGGGAAGTACTTTTGAATAATTGCCCTTGAATTATCCAAAATAATGTTGTCCACTCTCTCACTCCAGATCATTGTAACCCAGAACTTTAAACATCATATTTTGTGACAAGTTGCAACTCTTGTTTTTTATTTAATAAATCTTTTCAAATATAATTAAAAAAGAACAAAAAAATAGTTAACGATGAATTATATCATGATCCTGGGTTGTTGTCAAGTTTCTGTTTATAACAATCTTTAAGATAGTTTCTTTTGATAGAAAAAAAGTTTTTTTTTGTATTGATATGAAGAAGTGAAACTCCAGAAGCTGCAGCAGTATTGCAGTTTTATCAATTCATACACACCTCTGTGGTCCTTTATTTATGGCAAGGAACCAATTGCCAAAACGGTACAGTACGGCACAAAACGAAACAACATATACACATAGTTGAATAAAGCTGGGGTCACCGCCTTGGAACGGTCAATGCTAAGCATTGGTGGTTTAAACCAGTTAATGAGCGCTCAACCTCACACTTGGCCCAGCGATATTCATGATACATATAAGTGTAAATAAAATTTAACCTCATAGCATTGCAACTCAAATTAAACAGTAATAAAAGGGAATTAAAACGCATTCAATTTAATTACTATTTTATTACTCAATGGTTGAAAGGAGACCAGAGCAACAGAGTTACAACTTTTTGAGGCACGATGAAATGAAATTACTAACACGCATCAACTACATCCCTTCTTTATACAAAAAAGATTTCAGAAGCATATTTGATGTATTTAAGGACTCTCAATTGGTCTGGATTTTATTTTGCAGTTTTTTTCTAATTGTTTGGAAATTTTTCACGGCCATTTTAGGGTATTAGTAATTTTGGAAATTTTTCACAACCACTTTAAGGTATAAATAAAAAATGTATTGAAACAGAATTGTCTTTATTTCACTTATTTAACTTGCTTATTTGGCAAAGTGCAAAAGTAATCCCATTACATTATAAAACAACAGCTAAGAAAGCATGCACTAAGTAACAGCATTCTGCAATGGCAAGGAGTTGAAATGAAAAATGTTTTGTTTTTTTCTCACAACCAACTCTTTGCAGAATGTGATTATATAATAATCAAGGCCGACATAGATACTTTTTTTTATTCTACTATTTTACTTCAAGAACATAGAAATATCTTTTATAAACTATAGTTGCATCATTAATCTTTTCTCCCTTGCAGCCTGCAATGAATTAAATTCTCATGTGTTTTCCATAATAACATGTCTTTGTTATCAGACTTCATAATAACATGTCTTTGTAATCAGACTTCATAATAACATGTCTTTGTAATCAGACTTCATAATAACATGTCCCTATAATCAGACATCATAATAACATGTCCCTATAATCAGACTTCATCAAATCATGTCCCTATAATCAGACTTCATCAAATCATGTCCCTATAATCATACATCATTAAAATGCATCCATATAATCAATCATATGAGCAGCGCTCTGGAAAAACTGGGCTCAATACATGTGCATAAAGTGTCGTCACAGATTAGCCTGTGCAGTCTGCACAGGCTAATCAGTGACAACACTGTCTGCCTAAACTCGAATTTCTGTAAGTAGAGACTTCCTTGAAACGAAAAAGTCCTTAAAAGCGGAAGGTGTCGTCCCTGGTTTGCCTGTGCAGACATGCTAATCTGGGACGACACTATGCGCACATGTATAAAGCCCAGTTTTCCCAGAACGAGGCATTAATATAATCAATCCTATCCCACCCAGATGCTGGAGCGCTCCATTAAGATCCTGTTCACGACGAAGGACGTGTCCCAGGTGAAGGCCTACGTACAGCGGCAGTGCCAGAAGGTGATGGAGGGGAACGTGAGCCTGCAGGACTTTGTGTTCGCCAAGGAGTACCGCGGCATGCCTGGGTACAAGCCTGGTGCCTGCGTGCCTGCACTGGAGATAGCTAAGTATGTGGACCTCAATTTTTTTGGCTAAGTTAATTTTTTAATTAAAAAAAGTAAATTACAAAGTATAGGTGTAATGAAGATTTAGGTCTGTATTCACCAACACATTCTTAGACTTAAAAATAAAAAATAGTCTTAGACTTAGCGAAAATACGTCAACGTTTGCATGGGGTTAAAAATGGTATTTATATCATTAACAGAAATGTTCTTAACGAAGAATTATATTATTATAGGTGTTAACTGCCATGCAAGACTTGACTTTGAAGCAATTTAAATACATTACAGTTTAAATAATATTCCTAATTTTTGGAATATATTGATCATCAACATTTATATTTTAAGCTTCAAAATTCTGCCATAACTTAGACATATCATTATATCTCTTGTTAAGATTGGCCTCTACAGTTAACAAAATTCACAATGTCTATTTTCAGGAAAAGCATTCGTCAAGATAGGAGGTCTGAGCCCCGGGTGGGCGAGCGCGTGCCATATGTGATCGTTTACGGCAGCCCTGGACTACCCCTGATACAGCTTGTGAGGACCCCGTCAGATCTTCTGGCTGACCCTTCACTGCGTCTCAATGCCGTGTATTACATCACCAAGCAGATTCTCCCGCCACTGAATAGGTTCTTGTTTCTGTTGGGAGCGGATGTTTTCTCATGGTGAGTGGGTTGGACAACTTTGTTGTATCAATTTATTTAATTTTATACTATTGTTGTTCCTTTTAAAATAAGTCTTTCATTTTGAAGATTATCACAGAGCTGTCTTACACAGACACAGCTTCTACTCATTTACTGAATTTGAAATATTTTTTTTGTAATTTGGCAGTATTCTTTGATCACTGGTGTATCTTTTTCTTGAGATTTACTTCCCTTTGCTTATCCTAGTCTGTCTTAATAATTTCTGAAAATGGTCTATTTTTCTGTGAATGGGTCGCTTTACAAGAAGAATGTGTGAGCTCGTGAACAGACAGAAATTGTGTGGTTACCTGATTAGCTAAGTTAGCAAAGGGTTGAAGTTCCATACTGACTGCACATGTTTCTCAACCTGTGACACACTGTTTTCTTCTTAGCAGTTGTTCCTTAAAATGTTCTTATAGTCAAACATTGTCTAAATCTGCCATAATTGTTAAATTTTGCATTTATTGTGTTTGGAAATTTATTGCAGGTACCAAGACATGCCTCATTCTGCTGGGAAAGTTTCTATTATCAGCACTGGTCCAGAACAGGCTAAAAAGGTAGTGAGTCCTTTTGTCAGGTGTTACATTGAATTTGGTTTACAAAACAAGTATTCCATTTGTTAGGTGTTGGTTTCAATTTGGTGGACAATAATTATTCTGCATTTTTTTGTTGCTGTGTTTTACTTGGTACACAAAAACAGTATGCTGTTCTTTTATTAGGTGGTACATTGAATTCTGTAAAGTATTCTTTCCTTTTCTTGGGTAAACAAAAAAGAACTATTCTTCTTTTGGATGTTACATGAGATAAAGAAGNGTATCGAATGCGTTGACTTAGTTTAGGTAAAATAGTAATGATTAGCCTAACAACTTTATTACCCATTGTGTGTAGTGTATCTTTCATGGGTGTGAAGGTGAATCCAACACGCGACAGATCAAAGCAAATAAACGAAATTGAAGGAGTAATTGGGTATCGATAACTGTATACATACCGCTTTTCTAATGTGCATATATACCCGATAATTTAATATATTTACAACATCAATTGAACAAAAATCTGTCCATTTATGTACGAGCGAATTTAAATAATTTAGATTCAATGCAATACGATCAAAGCAACGTTGTATTGCAGCATACGCAGGCATGCAAAAAGCATGCTTCTCGGGGAATTCTGAAATCCTGGCGAAAATGAAAAGTAAATTTCTGTTAACAACTACCCTGCGTTTGCATATAACTAAATCGTCTGGATTGCTTATTTAATTTATTTTTGACCGTTACGTTTTTAATTGCATTTTAGCAGAAAGATTAAAATGAATATTGTCCACAATAACAATAAAATGAAACATGCCTCGTTTAACTTGTCAAAGCTGTCAACGATTCAAAAGATCGATTGCACAAACATCGTAACAGCATAACCGGTAGTCTCTAACGATTATCCAATCCCACTAATCCGCTAATCATTACAATGAACTAGTTTATGGTATAGGGGCCAGTAATTATCACCTGATAACAAAAGACAAGTTAATTGGCATGTGATAAACAGGGCCCACCTTCTGCGAGTGACTCCCAAGTTACCCCCCTCTTTTCACCAAGATTTATCGTAACCGCGGTTTTGAGCGAAAAAGTATTTCAAACTAATCGGAAAATGACCGACACATTTTTATATATTTTTTTTTTTCGAAATTCAGAAATTGACGAATTTAAGTGCTGACGAAATAGTCATTTTTTGAAAAATGACGAAATTTCGTGCTGACGAAAATATATGGTTTCACAGTATCTCATGGAGCTGCACATTTTGAGTTGTTAAGAGTCAAGGTCAAGGTCATCCTTCAAGGTCAAAGGTCAAATATATGGTTCAAAACCGATCAAAAGGGGACATAGTGTTTCACAAACGCATCTTGTTTTGAAGGAGATTAACTTCCATTTGCTTTTTCCAGTCCATCTTAATATTTGCCCTTAAAATGTTAATTATTATTTGAAACCTGTCTGTTTAATTTCACATAAAAGTCTAAATAACAAAATCTGTAAAGTATTTACATCAGTGTCCTTATGGGACCTTTTAACAGATTTTGGTTAAGTTCAACTATAATAACCAGCAAATATGTATCTAACAAAAGAGAAAAAAAGTTGGCCTCAAAAGAGGATTCCAAACAGATCCTCTTGATCAAAATGCTGATGTATGAAACACGTTTCCTTTCTAGCATGCATCTTTCTTTATGTAAGCTATCCAAATTTTGTCAGAAATTTTAACCAAAACAATAAAACATTCTAAATAACTTTTGTAATACTAACATGTCTTATTTTCTCAATTTTAAGTGATGATTACTCTTAAGGTCTACTATATATTTCTTTGTTTGTAGTGTTATTTTTCTTCTATTTTTAACACTGATATATAGTTTGATTTGTGGAATCATCGAGAAAATTCGGGAACATTCTGTGAACGAGGCGCTTTAAAAAAGAATGTGTCAGCACATGAAAGGACAAACATTTTGTGGTCGCCAAGATTACTCAGTTAGCAAATGGTTCTGGGTTGAAGTACCAGACTGGCTGCACAATTTTCTCACCCTGAGACAGACCGATCTGTTTCCATCACAGAAGATGTTCCTTAAAAAAATTCTATTGTCAAACAATGTCTTAATCTGCGATAATTCTGTTGTAATCGTTAAATTTTGTATTGATTCTGTTTCGCAATTAATTGCAGGTACCAAGACATGCCTCATTCTGCTGGGAAAGTTTCAATAATCAACACTGGTCCAGAACAGGCTAAAAAGGTATTTAGCCTTTTTGTTGGGTATTACATTTAATTTGGTAGAAAAAAATAATATTCTATCCTTTTTTGTGTGTTACAATGTACATTGAATTTGGTTTGCCAAATAGTATTCTGTCCATTTTTTGGGTGTTACTTTCAATTTGGTGGACACAAACTATATTTTATATACTGCATTTTTGTTGTGTGTAACTTTGAATTTGGTAGACACAAGCAGTATTCTGTCGTTTTGTTGAGTGTAACATTGAATTTGGTAGACAAAAACAGTATGATGTTGTTTTCTCGGACGGTACATTGAATTCAGTAGACAAAAAAGTTGTTCTTTTCTGTTGTTGGGTAAACAAATGATGTACTATTCTTCTCATGAAATATTAAGGTTATGTACTATGGAGTGTATAAAAATTAAAAATGATGTTAATACAGCAAATAAGTTGTTTTAGTGCAAGATTTTATTTCTTATTGAAATTTGTTATATACATGAACTTTTAGCTAGTAGAAATATTAATAACTATACAATGAATTTATATATCTGTGGTTTATATAAGATATCTCACCAAAAAGATACAAGTAGTAAATATAATGGCGGAAGATTTAAAAGTATTTATGCAACCTTTTTGGTTGGTTAACATTGTTAGCGTTGTTCATCTTGAACTTAAGATGCTACAGTTTTCTTTATGAACAAAAAGTTAATTGCATATTAACTCTTTCAGTGCGGGAACCGGATTTTAAAGGCCTTTGCAAACAGTTTGGATCCAGATGAGACGCCACAGAATGTGGCGTCTCATCAGGATCCAAACTGTTTGCTATTCTGATAGTATTCTTTGAAAAAACATCGAAGAAAATGCTAATTAAAAAAATTCAGCAGATGACATTTTAGCAGACGAAAAATTTCCCAGCATGCAAAGGGTTAATATGTTATGTGTGTATTTTCAGGGCACTATCTCTCAGTATTTTGCTACCAGTAACTGCCCAATCTGTGATGGCCAGACCAAGCAGGCAATCTGCAGGAGCTGCCTCAACGACCCTCAGATGGTGTGTGTGACCCTGAATGAACGCATCACCAAATGGGAGTGTGTCTACAGCAATGTGATGAAGGTATCTTACTAACCAGTGGTGTTGAATTTTCTTTCAGGCCCTTTTCTGGCCATTGTGAGAAAAATGCAATTTGGGAATTGTGAATTAGTTCATGTGAAATGTCTTCTGTTTTCTTAAAAACTTATTTAATACAACTCTTTATAATTGTTCAAATTATAAGAACAAAATCATATAAATTATAGTTATATACTTAGTTAGATGTAATTTAAATAAAATTGAGGTATAATAATCATTAGACACTTATTTTTTTTTACCATTTCACTTTGGGAATGGGTCCGTTTAACAGACTTGTAGATACGGCTGAAAAAGGCATGTCTTTGGTTAAAGTATCTGCTTGAAATATGAAACAAATTGTACTCTGATGTTAAACAGATTTTCTATTTTGATGAGTTACAAGGCTAACCTTTGAACAATAGTTGTTTGCCATTGCCTACCCATGGTTTTTGATAATGGGTAGGTACATAGGTAGCTGAGCATTTGGGATTGGGTGAGGGGGTGGGTGGGGTTAAAAGAAAGCAATTTGAAAGTTTGCCATTTGTAAAGGATTGTTTAAGACACACAAGATGAATTAATTGTATAGATGGTCTATAATAAGGGGGTGCCCCAAAGAAACAAATAACACAAAGAAATGAAAGGTTACACAGGTTATAACTGTGATTTAATGCANGTAATGCATTGTATCAATAAACCTCGGGCAAACAATGAAATTAAGGTTGCATTATCTCTACCTAGTTTTGAATCTGGTTTAAGTGAAAAGTTCTTTCACCTTAAATTGTTGCATATCTTAGATACCCAGGTGGAAATGGTTTTCATCATGACCAGTGAGGGGCAGTTTGTTGGCTATAGGAAGTTTCTCAACAGGAGATTATTCCACATTGCTTATTATGTAACTTGGTCAGAACATTAAAATTTTGGGAGATATGGATCCTGTCAATGAAAAACATGGACGCCATTAGGCGGGCCAATTTTCTTCATGTGGCATTAGTAAAACAATTTGTACCCACTCATCCTGAAATTTTCTCAGAGCATTAAACAATTATATGAGCCTCGCTCTGTGAAAAGGGGGGTTTAATGCATGTGCTTAAAGTAAGCAATGAACAAGGCCTTGTAAAAAAAGGTGAGCGAATTAGGGCCATCTTGGCCCTCTTGTTGTTTATCAGCCGGTTAAAGATTTGATTAAATGATTAGTCGTTTTTAAATAGTTTTTATAGCTAGTGATAAAGAATGAATGTTAAATGGATAAATATTATGTGATTTTTTTATGCCCCAGACGGTGGGAATATAGTGATCGCACTGTCCGTCCGTCCATCCGTCTCTCTGTCTGTCCGTTTGAAATTCTGTCACACTTTGCGTTTAGGTTTCGAAAAATGTGGAAAAACACTTTGCGTTTAGGTTTACAAAAATGTGGAAAAAGGGGGCATATGTCATCCTATGGTGACAGCTCTTGTTTTTTTATTCTTTTATCTGAAAAACATTTTTGCAATTCTAATGAAACTAGAGATTGCTCTTTTCTGTTCAGACTTGAGACTCCATTTTGAATTGTTTACCAAAAATAATTGTGTTCTTTGTATATAGAAAAATCAGTATTAAGAATGTATTTTTGTTAGGTTACCCCAAAATATTAATCCTTTCAGGTTTGTGGAACGTGTACGGGATCTTCAGAACCAGGCACTGTGAATGCGTGTGTGTCTATGGATTGCCCAATCCTGTTCCGCAAGTCACGGGCTGCGGGTGACGTCAGTAGAGCCCAGGCATACAGGGATATTCTCGCAATTGTGTTTATGTAACCTCATGTCATGGGTGCAAATGCTTACAACATCAGATTCGGTGAATTTTTGGACATGCTTGCAATAGTGTTATAAGTATCGCAAGTATCACTTGCATGGTGTGTTAAAGTATGAGTTACCATCATGTTTGCAGAAGCATACAGATATCGACAGTTTGGTAAAAGTGTTTAAATTTCTATGATCATGGCGTTTGGTTTTGAAATTGGACATCAGTCAAGGCACAGGCATACAGAGATTTCCTGGCAGTTGTATTTAAGTGATTTTCTCATGGTGTCCAACTGGAATTGCTGTTGTTGGGTAATGGTGTTGGTCCTTTGCTGTCACTTCTTGCTTTTCTTGCCCACCTCGGAACTTTGCCAAGAGTAACCGAGTTGACAACGAGACTTTTCATATTTTAATATGTTGACATTTCAACAAACCTGTTTAAGTAACCAAAGCTTCTCTTAATGAATTATTGTTTCTGTTCTGGATTTCAAATTGACTGGCATTCATAGGTCACAGTACTACAATTGTATGCGGAGAATGTTTTCCAAGCTCGAGATGAACCCTTTACATTAACAATGATGCTGTATAACACAGATATATTAATACCATATATACTACCGCAAGTTTCAGTGTCACCTGTAACCATATGGTTATTTACAATGTTATATTCACTGTGGATAGATACCGTTATAGAATACCAGTATTTACAAATGTACATAGTTTTTATATGGACCTGCTGTTTATGTATTTGTAAATTTTATAATATCTGCTGTTCAGTTTGATATTTAGTTGATGATAAGTTAAGTGGTAACAAGGCATTAAAAATGATTAATCTAGATCTCACTGTTGATCTCTTGATTAAAGATTTCAATAAAAGATATATACATTTGGTTGTGGTTAATAAATGCTGTTAGAAACATGTTGACGCATTCAAAACATGTTGAGGTCTACAAAATTGATCTTTCCTATTTCTTAGAAAAACTATACCTCAGATTTTAAAGCTGAAAAATTAATGCTGATGATTAACCAAAATTGTTTATGGAATATGTAACATAGTGTCGTTTTCAATAAAAATATTCTTCAGAAACATTACAACACAGCCTATGTAAAATGTAATATTCATTGCATGAATATGAAACAAAATGAGCCTTGTACTGGGAAAACTTGGCTTAATGTATGTGCATAAAGTGTCATCCCATATTAGCCTGTGCAGTCCACAAAGGCTTATCTGGGACGACAATTTTCCACAAAACTGGATTTTTTCTTAGAAGAGACTTACTTTAAACACAAAAAAAAACGTAAGAGCAGAAAGTGTGGTCCTTGATCAGCCTTTGTGGACTGATCAGGTTAATCTGGGACGACACTTTACACACATGCATTAAGCCCATTGTACCCATAACGCTGCTCAAGTGATATGTGTTTAAGAGACTATTGAAAAACTGATATTGTGCCCCAATATCTTTTGGAGAATTTTTAGTATTCAGAAATCTGCTGAAACGAAAGTGTGTCAAGTCATGCATTATTTGTGTTCTTTCGATTAAGTTTCGTGTTGCTGTTATTTATTGATATATTTATTTAATTGTTCAGTTTTCATTATTTTGAGCTCATCTTCTTTCAACTGTTATCGTACCGGTACATTTTTGGCAATAAATACTTATCATTTTTTAGTTTTTATTTATTTTGCTTGTTTTTCTTTATGTTTTTTTTTCTTTTGTTCTTGTTTTGGCAGCTGTTTGTGGAGTAGACTCTCCTAAGGCTGCTGTAAAGTTTTGAAGCTGGCTTACATTGAGTTAAGTATGAACCAATGCTGTTTTCTTGCACTGATTGTGTTTCATGCGGCTATGGCAATACATTTTAGTTAACGATCATGTCTGAATTGTTAAAATGAAGCTGGGGAACTTAAGGGAAGAAAAGCTTATTGATCTAATTTAGATGATAGTTTCTAGGAAACATTCTTATCCATTTTAACAGCACTCTGAAATGTGCTCAGTAATTGTCAGACTAATCATGGTTCCATTTGCTTGCAAATTATCACAGACTGCTTGCGAATATATGCAGCCTAATTGTGAAGTTTACATTTCCTGATGGATTCATGGAAATTTGTGTCGCGTTCTGAGAAAACTGGGCATAATGCATGTGCGTAAAGTGTTGCCCCAATCCGCACAGGCTAATCAGGGACGACACTTTCCGCTTTTATGACATTTTTCGTTTAAATGAAGTCTCTTCTTAGCAAAAATCCAATTTAGGCAGAAAGTGTCGTCCCTGATTAGCCTGTGCGGACGACTCTTTATGCACATGCATTATGCCCAATGTTCTCAGAACGCAACACAATTGTCAAGTTCACATTTCCTGATTGATTCATGGACATTTCTTCCTATTACTGGGATGATTCACAGGCCTGTAGCACATTCAACTGTCATTAGTGAGGCTTCTAGACTGCTGGATATGCATCTTTATTAAAAGTAAGTTATGCTAGGATTTGAATCAGTGTAATCAGTAAACAACCATCAGTTCAATCTAAATGGCAGTTTTCTTTATTTAGCTTTGCATGAAGGGATATACCTTGTTATGCCACCTTTAAAAAAAAGGGGGTATATTGTTTTTGGTCTGTCTGTCATTCTGTCCGTCATTCTGTTCTGTCTGTCTGTCTTAAAACTTTAACCTTGCTCATAACTTTTGCAATATTGAAGATAGCAACTTCATATTTGGCATGCATGTGTATCTCATGGAGCTGCACATTTTGAGTGGTGAAAGGTCAAGGCCAAGGTTATCCTTCAAGGTCAAAGGTAAAAAAATTAAAAATCAAAGCGGCACATTAGGGGGCATTGTGTTTCTGACAAACACATCTCTTGTTGGTGTTGAAATTGTATTTATTTTATAGAGTCCTTTTTATGCCCCCGGTAGGGTGGCATATAGCAGTTGAACTGTCCGTCTGTCTGTCCGTCCGTCCAAAAAACTTTAACAATGGTCATAACTTTTGCAATATTGATATTTGGCATGCATGTGTATCTCATGGAGCTACACATTTTGAGTGGTGAAAGGTCAAGGTCATCCTTCAAGGTCAAAGGTATGAAAAAAAAATTGAAAGCGGCGCAGAAGGGGGCATTGTGTTTCTGACAAACACATCTCTTGTTTGATAATGGGACTTACCAAGTTATACAGTATCTAAGGCTCACCAAATTCCTTTCGGTGCATTCTAGCAGAGCATACTTGAGATGACTGAGCGTTAAACTATTTTAGCTGTCCAACATGCCTTCACAGTTTAAGTAGTTTTTTGCTCACCCATTGATAATTATAGTCATTTTTTTATAATGAGAACTTGTCTTTGATCACTTTTGCACATTCAAATTGCAAAACTTATTGGCCCTGAATTTTCATGAATGTGTATTACAGAAGTATTTAAAGTTATGTTTATACATTAATTTTCATTAAAGGTTAAACCAATTATGGCCATGATTATTGTAAGATGTGAATTATTTCATCCCTATCCTGTCATTATGTTGGGATAATTTAATCGTATTCAGAACCATTCATCTGATTATAAAGCTCAAAATGATTGCCATAAAAACTCATAATATATTGTGTAATACTTTGACTAAATAATGTGTAGATATCTTTTGTACGGACAGTCAAAGAGATACTCAGGGATGAGAATTAAAATAATTGTACTTAATAATAAGTATATACATATATTACCAATATGTATTATGTAGACACTTAGTATTAATGTTAATGACTTTATTGTTTTGTATATAAATTGTGAATGCATGGGCATTTAAATGTAAATAACATTATGATGATCTTCATTCATTTAAAATATTGTGTTTAAACACAGTTTGTACGTGTTTTACTATGTGCTGTTAGTGGACATACGTGTAAACATACGTAGGATGTCTGTAAATGTAGTAAATGTATTCTTTAGCAAGTGCTAAGCACACATATTTGAGTTGCGTTCTGAGAAAACTGGACAAAATGCATGTTCGTAAAGTGTCAGCCCAGATTAGCCTGTGCAGTCCGCACAGGTTAATCCGGGACGAGACTTTCCGACTAAACTGGATTTTCGCTAAGAAGAGACATTATTTTAACGAAAAGTTCCATAAAAGCGTAAATTGTCGTCCCTGATTAGCCTGTGCGGACTGCACAGGCTAATCTGGGATGACAATTTACGCACAAACATTATGCCCAGTTTTCTCAGAACACGACACATATTTGTTTCTTGTCATTATATTCATTGTTCATTCTCAACATTTTATTGTCAGATAATGGTAAAGTGAAAAGAACACTATAAAATTCTGTGTATATAGTATGGAGTTTTGTATATAATAAATACATATGTGTAGTTTTGTAATAATATAAATGTGGGTGTCTAGATCTTTAAAGATTCTTTTAACGAGTATTTTTCGTAAATCTAGTATATTTGTAAGTCAATGCATATATGTGTGAATGTTAGATATATGTTTGTGATTAAATTTAAGACTTCTAAGTTCTGTAAGTTGACTTAATGTTTCTTTTCTAGTCCAAATTTGCTATAATATTTGTGTACTATAAACAGGTACTGCTACAAAACCCTGTCAAAATGTTCCCACAATTAAAGTGAATGCAGAAAGACATTTTTTTAAGTTTAAGAAATATCACATACAATCATACAATATTTATTTTGTTTTACTTTACAAAAGCTTTTGGCTATTTGTCCAGTTTTATTTCTCATTACCAATTTTTAAAATTGATACCTCTAGCAAGTCAGGTCAGGTTTAAGACTTTATTTCTTTGTGCATGCTTGTTTTGATATGTGTTTTGTTTGCTTACTGTAAAACATGTCCGGTTTCTTCGGTGTTTTTATTATACTTGTATTAATTTGATTTTTCTATGGCTTAAGTCTTGAAGATGTGTTATGTTAACTTGTTTCAGATATGTTATTTTTATTGTAATTGTTCATTTTATTCTCCAGTCTGTGGTTTCTATAAAACTTCTTAAGGGCATATACAATGTCCTTCTTATGGCCACATTTCAAGAAACTTACAAGGCAGAGTAAGTACAATCAAATAAGGGACGAGTATCTGTACTGCAAAGGGAACTGGAATGCTTTGATTGTTGCAATGTTGGGTTGGAAGGGTTTATATTCTGACTTCATTTGCGGGATGTTTTGCTTTAAATTAGTTATATGACCGCATCTAAAAAACAAAGATCTATACATTTAAAGCACGCATAGAAATCAAACTGGTATAATACTTATTTGAAGTGAACATATGGGTATTGGTTTTAGCGCAAATGATATTACATAGATGTTAAATTCTTTTTTTATGCCCCCTTTAAAAAGAAGGGGGGGGGGGGGNTTGCTTATAAAATGAAAACTCTTGGGTCTATGTTCTTTAAACTTCCCATGTGCATGCATCTCATTGACATCTACAATCCAACATGGTTTTAGGTCACTAGGTCAAAGGTCAAGGTCACTGTGACCTTAACATTCAAAATATAACCTTGTTTCTAAAATAGCTGCCATGCGGCTTCAAAGCGCAGTAGGGGACATTGTATTTCACAAACACTGCTCTTGTTTAAGCGTGTCCTTTTGAACATCGATGTGTTGATTTTGAAATTCACATTTTATTGAGGGGTGTGCCATCAAAGATAGTTATTTTAAGCTCAATCCTATGTGTTTTATTTGTTTATTAATGCAGCGGATGGTCATAATCCGTTTTAGATATATAGTAATAGTTTATAGTTATTTTCTATGAATTGTACATATAGTTTTGTTGAGAGTTGTATGTTGTACTATTTACTTGTCCACGCTTGCAATATAAGAAACACATCAATAAAAGTGGCATGTATTGTTAGAGTTTAGACTCATTTTGTAGTATTTTATGCGGGGTACTATTTGTATTATTGCGTTA
Source organism: Dreissena rostriformis (assembly GCA_007657795.1). Classification (NCBI taxonomy): domain Eukaryota; kingdom Metazoa; phylum Mollusca; class Bivalvia; order Myida; family Dreissenidae; genus Dreissena; species Dreissena rostriformis. The sequence continues at coordinate 83,376 of VMBQ01001895.1, read as the reverse complement.
TTATGTTGCATTGTTAGTTGGCATCTATGTGCATTGTATAGGTTATACCATGCTTGAATCATGTCTTGTGAATGGGACTCATTGTACTTTGGTATTAAAATAAACGAATTTAAACTTTGCTTTGTGTGATGTAAAAATTAGTTTTTTCACGCTTCAGACAAAATACAATGCGGCTAAACATATAAGCTATGTTGAATTTATCTGTCTAGTTTGTACCAGGAGGTAAAATGTTACCAATAACAACCGTCAGTTAATTATAGGTGACTGACACCAAATAATGAAAGAGAAAATACAAGCGAGATGGGTTGTTTAAAATAAAAAACAACAACACAACAAAACATTTCAGGTTACTATTTACTACTTGTATTAAGTCTGTTGCATTTCATAAGAAGATCGTGTAAAATTGCAATTATTGCTTCATTTATTTCAATTCATTAAGCAACGCAAACTGCAAATGTCTCTTTTATAGTGATATTTTCTGATTTTGTGCGACATTATGTTATTGGGTAACCCCCATAGCGAGGTCAACCAGAATATGAAAGTAAAGTCGATAATAACCAAAAATCTACCCAATAATACGTTTTATTATACCACTTGTGCACACTTACGTTGGAGACGCTGACCGAATATTGTTANCCAATTAGCGGATTAGACTAATCAGTACGATAAAGTCCAACAAGGTGTCAACTGTCTTTATTGGTAACAAAAACAAACATTAAATGTTTCTTAGCTTTAAATCGGGTGCCGTTTGTCCGGGTTTTCAATTTAATCGGGTGCCGATTGTCCGGGTCGACAAATTTACCGGGTGCCGTTTGTCCGCCTCAACAAATTTACCGGGTGCCGTTTGTCCGCCTCAACAAATTTACTGGGTGCCGTTTGTCCGCCTCTGCAAAAAAACACTGGGTGCCGATTGTCCGGGTGCCGTTTGTCCTACAATCTAAAAGTAAAAATCACATCAATATAGACAAGGGGTTTGAATCGCATTGATGATTGAAGGATGATTACAAAAGTTTTGACGAGGAAACACGCACGTAGTACAAACAATTAACAAACGTGCAATAGTACCTTAAAGAATAAGGAAACGAAATGGTTAAAAAAAACACTTTAATTTAATTTCATCAATCGCCATCTCAACAGTTAAATGTAACCACAAACCGTTTATAACGATATTGTTTAAATGCATAATATGAAAATCTTATCTTAAAATCCACAATCCTCAATAATCTACAGTGATAATTAAAGTGTCAAAAATGTTTTAGCTGGTATTTTCCTTGTGTTTGCAACATGGTAACACTTCTTACTGGGGGCCTACTACATAATGTTGTTAGCGATGTTGCTTGAAAACGTCAATCTTACTTTAAGGGCGGATATTATTATGGGAGATAGACTTGTAGAAAAAAGTCTCACTTACAAGTACGGAGTAATCCATCCTTATTATATATGCTTGTTAATTTCTCGTGCAGAGATGGTTTGATGTACTGAAACGTTAAGTATGTTACCAATTAGGACCTGGAATGCCAATTCGACGAATATCTCACGTCATGCTTCCGGAAACGTTATTATTGGCGAGAAATCCCGCGCATTCTCAGAGCATTATTTCGGGGAAATGTGAAATAGAAGTACTTTTCCTGACAGCACATGATTGCAAATTTTGCCTTTGTGTGAACTATGGCACCCATTCAAACACTACTGAATTGACATTGGAAAGTGACAACATTAATTTGCAGCATACACGAAAAGACAATCATCGTACATGAGCTTATCCAGAAGTAACATATCCGTTAATTGTCATTTGACGTATTTCGATCACTTACATCAAGGACTTGCTGTAAATTAATGACAAAATTATAAGTTCATTACCAATAACCAGAAATAACGTGATATGCGCAATGACCGTATAGATATTTCGATTGCTTTGATACTTTGAATGTCATATAAATCTAATATAATTACATGTATTTTAAAAGGAATTACATTATAAAAAATAAAGGAATTACAAGCATTTTGCTCTGCATGTATAATGAAGTTAAAACTAATTGAATTTGTCCTTTCAGATGTTACAGCTTTGGAAACAATTTTGATGTTAATGAGAGTATCACTGTTGCTTTATGAAATATCTTCATTCGGTCTTTAATGAGTACCTAGCGGTTTCAGCCTATAAGGTTACCCTCCGGCCAAACTATCGGTCTATGTCAAACTATGTCTGTCGGTCCACCGCATAAATTGTCCTGCGATTTCTTACAAAGTACTGGTGATACTTTGATGAAATTTAATATACGTATACAGAGCAATGTGAGGATTACATGTATGCGCAACGCCTTACACAAGAGGTCAAAGGTCTGGGCGCTGTTACTACAACTAGAAAACAACTTAAAATTGTAATACCTCTACAAGTACATAAGATATTAACATGAAACCGTGTAATATATGTCTGTCAATGTGTTCATCTAATTAACTTCGTCTGTCTGTTCGTCTGCAAAAAAATGAAATAACATGAAAAGTATATTATTATACTATCATGAAACTTTACACACATATTGGTGACCCTTTATATCTGAAGACGTCAAATGTCATATGCCTGTTACTTAAATAGAATATAATTGCACAAAATAATCCAATGATCAGTTGCTTCAATTTCGCGTCTCAAATCGTTAAAATTAATAATGCCAAATCCATACCCGTCTGGAAAGCATACAATGCTATAATGCCGTTAACATATTGGATAAATCATTCATGCATTTACAGCTATAACGAGATTATATGGTTGATCGGTTTTGGTATCAGACAACTCTAAAGTGGTGTTAGAAAAGGCTTGCCATATGAAAATTTGCTGCGACTTAAACTTGGACTGAATTTACCCCAAACGTTTATATAGTTCACTTCATGACAATTAACGAATGTCTTATTGTTGCATCTTATAACTGACACTATTGCTTGGTTAATCCAATTGTCAATCCATGAGTTCACTTAAGTTAAAGAAAAACATGTAGCAATTAATAAGATATTGCATTTATAGACTGGCTTAAAAGTATTTTACTCATAACCATGGAAAACATCATCACTGTCCGATTAAACAATTTTAGCGCCAATTATAATAATATTTGCTGATTAGTTTGATATTAAGTTAATAAATTTTGTGGTAACAAGGCATTTATATAGATCTCATGGTTAATCTCTTGATTGAAGATTTAAATAACAAATATATACATTTGGTTGTGTTTAATAAACGCTGTTAGAAACGTGTTGAAGCATAGTCTTTCGAACCAAGTCGTTGATTTTGGTCATGCGTATCTCCTGTATTGAAAAGGTATTATAGATTATATGATAAATAAACGAAAAATTCCTGAATTAAAATGAGTGTTTAAAAGATGTGTAAAATGTGATCTTATATGAGTGAATTGACAATCTTTCAATAGAAATACTATACTTAAGTTTTAAAAGCTGAAACATTAATGCTGATAATTAACCAAACCTATTTTTGAAACATGTAACATACCGTGGTTTAAAATAAAAATATGCACCAAAACATTCAACGCACCCCTTGTTAAATTTAATAATCATTACATAAACAAAATAATGGTGTGCGTTTTAGAGACTGCTCCAAAATTGATATTATTTCCCCAATATAATATTGGAGAATTTTCAGTCTACAGATATGTGCTGCAATGAAAGTGTGCAAATTCATGCGTTATTTGTCTTCTTTTCATTAAGTTTCGTGTTGCTTTTATTTATTTAGATATTTATTTAATTGTTCAGTTTTCATTATTTTGAGCTCATTTTCTTTTAAATGTTAGCCTACCGGTACGTTTTTGGCAATACATTTTATCATTTTCTGTTTTTGTTATTTATTTTGCTTCTTTTTTTCTCTTTCTTTGTGTTTGTTTTGGAAGCTGTAGTTGGAGTAGATCCTCTTCGGGTTGCTGTAAAATGTGTGAAGCTTGCTTGCATCGAGTTATGTTTCAATACTTTCTGTTTTTGTACACCGATTGTGTTTCATGCTGCTAAGGCAATAATTTATTGTTTTAAATTTATAACACTGGTTTAAAAGAATGTTAATCATTGAAGACTGTTTTGACATAGGCATTTTCAAATAGTTGTAGTGGAGGAATAATTAAGACAGTTGGGCAATTGTCACAAAAAATGTTAGTAAATGAAAAAAATACATTAATTTGCTTATGTACATTATTATAATAAGATTATTGATTTGTTTCCAACATTATTTGTTCTTATTCAGCAGATATTCACTTTGTAAGTTACCTGTTTATTTTTGTAAAAACTGATATTATTGTTAAACAGAATGATCTAATTTGTTTGAGAAGATAGATATTTTTGATTATTTATCTGTTGAGAATAAGAAGTGCTAAACAGTTTTCTGTATCTGATGATAGCCAGGAGGACTTATCAGCCTTCTTTTCACATATGATAAATGGACCTTCTGACTTTCATGGTACAATTGTCTGTTGAGAGCCAGAATGGTTTATCAGCCTGCTTTGCACATATGTTGAAAGGACATCGCACATGCTATCATGAATCAGACTGGTCAGTGGGCAGAGAAATTGCTTGGAAAGAATCAAATCCTCTCATAGGTAACAGTATTTGTTGAACATTCACCATGCTATATGATTGAAAAAGCTATTTTAAATCTTGAACTTTTATTTAATGATCATGTCTAAATTATTTAAACGAAGCTAGAAAATTTAGGGAAAGAAGCCAAGTTAATCTGATTTAGATGATAGTTTCTAGGAAACTTCCCTTATCCATTTTTACAGCACTCTAAAATGTGCTAAGTAATTTGCAGCCCAATCATGGTTCCATTTGCAAGCAACGTAACGCAGCCTGCTTGCGAATATCAGCAGGCTAATTGTCAACTTCACATTTCCTGATGGAAATGGATTCATGGAAATTTCTTCCAATTAGTGGAATGATTTACATGCCTGTAGCAAATTAGACTGTCTCTAGCTAGGCGTCTGGACATCTGTATATGTATATTTATTAAAACCATATCACGTAATAATTTGGATCAGTGTGTATATACAGTCAAAACGCTAGTTTAGTTGCCCAACACGCCTTCATGCGTTTACGTAGTTTCTCACTCAACCATTGATAATCATAATGTCATTATTTTATAATGAGAACTTGTCTTTGACCACTCATGCACATTTAAATAGCACAAATTATTGGCCCTGAATTTTCATGAATGTGTAATACAGAAGTGTTTAAAGTTACGTTTATACATTAATATAAATGTTAAACCAATTATGGCCTTGATTATTGCAAGCTGTGAATTATTTGATCCATAGCATGTCATCATGTTGCGATAATTCGATCATATTCAGAAACATTCATCTGATTACAAAGCTCAAAATGATGCCATAAAAACTCTCATAATATATTGTATAATATTGTTACTAAATAATGTGTAGATATCTTTTGTACAGACAGTCAAAGAAATACTCAGGTATGAGAATTAAAATAATTGTACTTAAGAATAAGTATATACATATATTACCAGTATGTATTATGTAGTCAAATAGTATATATGTTAATGACTTAATTGTTTTGTATATAAATTGTGAATGCATGGGTATTTAAATGTAAATAACATAATGGTTATCTTCATTCATCTAAAATATTGTGCTAAACATAATTTCTACGTGGTTTGCATTGTGCTGTTAGTAGGCATACGTGTGAACATACGTAAGTATGTTTGTAAATGTATTCTTTGGCAAGTGCTAAGCACACATATTTGTTTCTTGTCGTGATATTAATTGTTCATTCTTAACATTTTATTGTCAGATTATGGTCAAGTGAAAAGATATTTATAAAATTCTTTGTATATAGTAGTTTTGAAAAAAAAATACGCATGTGTTTTAGGGTTTTGTAATTATATACAGTCATGCGGGTGTCTATTAAGATTGTTTATTTTAAAGAGTAATGAACGGAAATCTGGTATATTTGTGAGGCAATGTATATATGTATGCATGTTACATGTAGGCATGTGATTACGGTCAAGTTCTGTAAGGTGATCAAAGTTTTTTAGTCTTGTAAAAGTTTGCTTTAACATTTGTGTAGATAAACAATTTCTGCTATCTTACCCTTTGCCAAAATGTTTGAACAATTTCAATGAACGCAGCAAGAAATTTTAACTATAAATTCCACATAAAATCATACAATATTCATTTGTTTAACTTCACAAAAACTTTTGGCTAATTGTGTAGTTTTATTACTCATTGAACATTTTTCAAAATGATAAATACTTATCGAGCTTTCTTCAACCAAAAATTGCCTAGATCTACCCCTACCAAGTCAGGTCAAGTTGAAGACTTCATTTCTTTTAGCATGATCTGTCTTTTGTTTGCTTACTGGAAATATTAACCGATTAAAACATCCCTGGTTTCTTTGGTGTTTTAATTATACTTGTATTAATCTTATTTTTCTAAGTCTAAGGTAAAAGATTTGTTTGTTTTTTGTTTGTTTCAGATATGTTACTTTATATTGTAATGGAGGCCAAATTCTCTTTTTGTAATCATGTCTTCATGATCTTTGACATCGATATGTGGTTTTTTGAAATTCGCATTTTATTGAGGGGTGTGCCATTAAATATAGTTATTTTATGCTCAATCCTCTGTGTTTTATTTGTTTATCACTGCATCGGATAGTCATAATCCGTTTTGGATATAAAGTAATAGTTTATAATTATTTTTTATGAATTGTACATTCAGTTTTGTTAAGATTTTTATGTTGTACTATTAACTTGTCCACGCTTGCAATATAAGAAACACATCAATAAAAGTGGCATGTATTGTTAGAGTTTAGGCTCATTTTGTAGTATTTTATGCGGGGTAATATTTGTATTATTGCGTTATTTTGTTGCATTGTTAATTGGCATCTATGTGCATTGTATAGGTTATAACTTGCTTGAATCATGTCTTGTGAATGGGACTCATTGTATTTTGGTATTAAAATAAACGAATTTAAACTTTGCTTTGTGTGATGTAAAAATTCGGTTTTTCACGCTTCAGACAAAATACAATGCGGCTAAACATATAAGCTATGTCGAATTTATCCGTCTAGTTTGTACAAGGAGGTAAAATGTTACAAATAACAACCGTCAGCTAATTATAGGTGACCAACACCAAATAATGAAAGAGAAACTACAAGCGAGATGGGTTGTTTAAAATAATAAAAACAAAACAACACAACAAAACATTTCAGGTTAGATTATTCGAAATTAACTATCTACTTCTTGCATTTATTCTTTTGCATTTCATGAGACGATCGTGGCCGTACTGCTTTTTCAAAATTGCAATTATTGCTTCATTAATTTAAATTCAGCTTAAGCAACGCAAATAGCAAATGTCTCTTTTTATAGTGGTATTGTCTGATTTTGTGCGACATTAAGTAATTGGGCAACCCCCATAGCGAGGTCAACCAAAATATAAAAGTTGATCGGCAATCACCAAAAATCTACTAAATAATACGTTTTATTATACCACTTGAGCACAATTACGTTGGAGACGCTGACCGAATATTTGTAAGTGTTATTTTGCCCTCCCCCCCCCTGACCGATAAATGCTTATGTATGTATTTATTTTGACCTTGCAGTCAAGGATAATCCATGAAAGTGCAAGCACTTATTTCCAATGGGGTCCTTTGGTTTTTTGCTGAAGAGACAGCAATCAGTAGAGACAGTATTGAGATACAAGGAATCCGGGTGCGATGCCCTAGCTCTTTGCGAATAGATCCCTTGGTTCTTTTACGTGCTCAGTGTATAGCACCGATACACGCGAGAATTACCTGGGTTTCATACCAGTACATCTCTAGTTGGGTGGGAAACGCTTCAAGCATTTCTGAAATTTCCAGTGCCCCAACTCCGCCCATTAAAAAAGGTATCATGTCCCTTACAAATAATACAATTTAAGCCCCGATGACATTTGAGATTATCAATCTTATCTGCAATCATTAATCATTGGTAAGTCACAGCCACATTGAACTATTTTTTGTAGGAATGTCGTTTAAAAGTAAAAAAAAAACAATCTGCGCAAGAGGTTTGTAACGCATTGATCGAGGAATGATTACACAAGTTTTGAAGAGGAAACACGAAAGTAGTACAAACAATTAACATACGTGCAATAGTACCTACTAGAATAAGGAAACGAAATTGTTAAAAAAATCACTTTAATTTAATTTCAACTATCGTCATCTTTGCAGTTAACTGTAACAACAAACCGTTTATAACGTACATGTTTAAATGCATAATTTGAAAGTCTTATCTTAAAATCCACAATCCTCAATAATCCACTGTGATAATTTAAGTGTCAATTATTTTTGAGCTGGCATTTTTGTTGTGTTTGCAACAGAGTAACGCATCTTTTGGTGGACCTACTTCATACTTTTGTTAGCGACGTTGCTTAAAAACTGTAATCTTACTTTAGTTTAAGGGCTGATATTAGCAGGGGAGTTAGACATAGTGTAGAAAACAGTCTCACTAACACTGCGCAATCCATCCTTATTTTATATTCTAGTTAATTTCTCTTGCAGAGATGGTTTGGTGTACTTAGCGTTAAGTATGTTACCAATTAGGACCAAAAATGCCAATTTGACGACTATCTCATGGTATGCTTCCGGGAACGTTATTCTTGGCGAGAAATCCCTCGCATTACCCGACCATTATTTCGGGGAAATATGAAATATGAGCATTTTTCCTGATAACACATGAGTGAACGTTTCGCCTTTTGTGTGAACTATGGCACACTGAAATAAATTGACATTGGCAAGTGTCAAAATTAAATTACGGCATACATGAAGACAATCCATGTAGCTTTTAAATCATTGTATCCACAACGACGTTTGTATTTTTTTCCAATGAAAACTCACGTGTATCAAAACAAAACAACGTTGATCCTATGCTGGTTTGATGTATTTGAGTTTGCTGAACGTTATTTATTGGATCGCTTCTGAGATGTGGCGTAAATGATCGAATTACAAAGGAACCGGTCAATTAACAACTGTAGCGTGTGTTTCTTGTCGTGGAGCACGAATACTAGTGATTAAAGTGCATTCACGGTTTAAAAACCACTGGGACCAGAAACTATTAAATCATCCCTTTATCGCTGGAAGTCGGTAAAAGCCCAACTGCATGATACACATTACTCCATGACTCCATGGTATATTAACAATGTCAATCAACACAGCTTTAAAGAAAGAACAGGCTAACATATGTCAAATTTGATACGAGATTAACAACAATTTTCGAAAAATTAACACACAACAAAGACTTTGAGGGGAAAAAAGATTTTTTTTTAATTATTTCGTCTCATGGTGATCGTTAAATAACTAACTATATGTGGCAAAAAGAAGTGTACGAGTTTCAGTGATAATTCTTATGCTGATCGCTTAACTAAAATTTTGTGTCGCAAATCATATCCTTAAGAGGTGAACAGTTTCCAAGATGTAAATATGTTTAAAAAATTAATTTCATGTTGAACGACCCAACACATACGGTTGGGATTTTGTTACGGCTGCAGAAGCAAAACGCAATGAACAGTTCGCTAAAATCATCTTACATTGTTTTACAGCGGATTTTATCAAGACAAGACACTTATTAAAGACACAAAGGCAATACCAACAATTTATAACGTTCAGGCCTTGATTTCTGATATTTACACCCTGCATATACTCAATGTCAAGACTGCGACTTGTAATGTTAATCAAGACATTTGTACAATTCTTGGGATTGTCAAATGGCAATCATTATCTTGCAAGTGCGCCATTTTATATTTGTACCGCGAATATATCACGTTAATTCGTAGATAAGCTTATCCAGAAGTTTGACATCTTTCGATCACTTACATCAAGGACGTACTATTTATTAATGACAACATTTTAAGTTCATCGACCATAAACCAGAAATAACGTGATAAGCTAAATGACCGTATAAATCTTTTGATTGCTTTGAGACTTTGCTTTGCATATACATTTAATGAAGGAATTACAGCCTTTCGCTCTGCATGGATATTGAAATTATTGCTAATTGAATTTGCCCTTACGGTATGTCATATCTTTAGAAACAGTTTTGATGTTCATGAGAGTATGCATGTTGGTTTGCAAAATATATTGCGTCGGTCTTTAATGAGTACCTAACAGTTTCACCCTATACGTTTACCCTCTGACCGAACTGTATGTGTGTCCGTCCCTCGATACGTCTGTCCGCAAAAATGTTCCTGCGATTTCTGCAAAAGGACAAAAGATACTTTAACGAAATTTAGTATAATTATAAAGACAGGATAATGTGTAACCGCTTTTACACCAAAGGTCAAAGGTCTGGTCGCTGTTACTAAAAATAGCTCACAACTTAAAATGTTAATAACTCCACAGGTACATGATATATTATAATGAAACTTGGAAATGTCTAACTGTCAATTTCTTCCTTTGTTTACCAATGTATCTTTGTGACCGTCCACAAAAAAATGGAATAACTCGAAAAGTACATAGTATATGATCATGAAACTTTACATACATATTCGTTACCCTGTATGCCTGTAGATGTCAAGTGTCATGAAGCAATCTAATTATCAGTTGCTTCATTTTTACGTCTAAAATCGTTAAAATTAATAATGCCAAAGCCATACATACTTGTATTTGGAAACCATACAATTTTATAATCTCATAAACATATTGGATAAATCGTTAATATTGACAGCTATAACGAGATTATATGGTTGATTGGTCATGATATCATGCGATATCAGACACGTCTAATGTGGTGTTAGAAAAGACTTGCGATATGAACCTTTGCTGTGGCTTATCATTGGACGGAATGTACTCCAAAAGTTTACATAGTTCACTTCAAGCCAATTAACGAATGTCTTTTTGTTGCATCTCATAACTGACACTATTGATTAGTTAATCCATATTGTCAATCCTTGAGCACTGTATCGTCTTTTCAAAACTGCCGTGTCATTAAGAAATTCTTGGAGGTGAATGACCGTAGTTTTAAAAAGCAAATTGCACAGCACGTAGAAGTTTATAAGATATTGCATTGATAGATTGGCTTAAATGCATTTACTTATAACTGTGGAAAACAAAATTTCGTTTCCACATTTAAAACATCTGAATAATTCGGACATAATTATTATGGAAATTAATGCATAGAGGTGTTGTCTGGGTACATTGTTTCCAAAGTATCTCCCTTTAATAACTCTATATGGGGTTGTGATCACACTGTTTATATATACAAATAATTTTCCTTCAGCCTACCTGGCTTTTGATTAGATATTCTAAACAAATGATTGGGGCATATAAACATATGATTGGGGCATATAAACATGAATTAGTTTACTTCAATCGAAACAAACTACAATAACTGCGACACTTAAAAACGCCTGCCTGGGCGACTATTAAATACGGTCACCGCGCTTCTACCATGCCGGCTAGAACACCTATGCCCTAAAACAGTCCACCCATATACCATGCACACAGTGGACAATACAAGCCTATCCGGGCGTCCTAAAAACTGGATTCACCATGCACTCCAAACCTCGAGCATGGAATATATTCCTGCAACAGCACCGTCACGCAGAAGCTACACGATATACACCAGGAAAACCCGGGCACCGATCTGCTAATGCTCTGTTCTTCTAACAGGGTTTAGATATATGGAATGTTTTGGCTCAGTTCATCCCTAACATTGCTAGGAGACTATTGTGAAGCCAAAATTACCTAATATACTTTATTTTGTATTAACAATCAGTTACCCTTTTTCTCTCGACGCGCTTCTTACGGTGACAGGATCCAAACAAACCTCGACACTTCAAGACACCGTTTATATACGCCAGAAAGTCACGTGACCCTGAAACAACATTGACTAATCCGGGTTAAGCTATTATCTATAAAAACAGTAGCCTAACGGGGGTGTCAGCCCCTTCCTTACATAAAGCATTTTATCAATACAGATGATTGTATTATTCTTCAAGGGTAACTTATTAATTTTCGATATTAATAACAATATCAGACCAAAATGACGCTAAATACAGACAGCAAATATCTGACATGTTGAAAATATAGATGGATGAATATATGTTTCTGGTTTTCCGGAAGTTCTTAAAGTAAACAAAACAAAGGGTACATGCGACTACTTTTATTGCAATAACGACACATCGTTATACACCCTCTTTTTGTTAAAATAATTATTTTTGCGACTTATTTTTAGCACACCCAGATTTCCCCCTACTTTTAATGACTAAAGTTTCGGACAGTTGCATTGTTATCAGAATTCATCTTGTTTGCGTTAATCCCGTGACACATCACATATGTCGTTTAACAAACTGATGACAGTAATAAAACCTGTCACATAAGCGTTAATAAAATATGTATATTTTCATAAAATCTCTAAATCTTCGAACTTTTACTTCGGGGTATATTTTTGTGTATCTAAATTTTCGGATATGAAAATAATAATAATTTTTTAATTGTTCGAAAACTAAGAGTAATTACGGTATCAGTCGATCGGTTTTTCTGTCTTTCGGTCTGTTCAGCGTTAGACCACTTTTGATATTCTTAGTCCTCCTCATTAAGAAAACCTGTGAACAGCTTAGGTCCATGAGTCATCTAAAAATGGCCGTATGACTTCCGGTTTGGGATCAAAAAGGGCAACAACAGAATGACCCTCAACCTAAAAGTCCTGGTCCAGAAAAATCCTACTCGTATAGGCCCAAATAAGAACAGTGAAAAGAACATTTTTCATTTTAATTAACAAAGACATATACAAAATAAAAGCCATTTTCCCAGCCACTACCCTACCTATCATATTTGCATCAATCAACATTCATTCCAACAAACCTGTTTACGTAACCAAAACTTCTCTGCACGGAAACCTTGTTTTCCTTGCTTGAGAAGCACACTTTATATAAACAATAGTGCTGTTTAACAAGCTCTTTTAAGTACAATGTACCAACGCAAATTTCAGTGTAAAGTGTAACCAAATGGTTATTTACAAAATTAAATTCACATTGCAAAGATACCGGTATAGACTATTTACAAATGTTCATAGTTTTTATTTGGAACCCGCTTTTTATGTATTTGTAAATTTAATAATATCTGATGTTCAGTTTCATATTAAATTAATAAGTTCAGTGCTAACTACCGGTAGGCATTAACCTTGATCTCACAGTGGATCTCTTGATTGAAGATTTAAATACAAAATGTATACATTTGGATGTGTAATAAAGGATGTAAGAAATAATTTGATTCATTAACCTTCGAAACATGTTGAGTTCTGCAAAATTGTTAATATTGGTTATAACAATACAGAAGTTACTTCTGTATTGACAAAATGTCAATTTAAAAGCTAACAAATTAATGATGATTATTAACAAAAACTGTTTTTGGAACATGTAACACGGTGTCGTTTTAAATAGAAATATGCACCAGAAACATTCAAACAAACCCTATGTAAAATTTAGTATTCATTGCATGAACCTGAAACGAAATAATGTTGTGGGTTTTCAAAGACTTCTCCAAAATTGATATTATTGCCCCAATATCATCTTCTGGTGAATTCTCAGTCTTCTGCGATGTGCTGCAATAACAGTGTGCCAATGCATGCATTATTTGTCTTCTGTTTACTAAGTTTCGTGTTGCTGTTATGTATTTACACATTTATTTAATTGTTCAGTTTTCATTATCTTTGAGCTTATTGTCTTTCAAATGTTAGCTCAAAATGATTGCCATAAAAACTCTCATAATATATTGCTTAATACTTTGACTAAATAATGTGTAGATATCTTTTTGTATGGACAGTCAAAGAAATACTCAGGGATGAGAATTAAATTAATTGTACTTAAGGATAAGTATATACATATATTACCGGTATGTATTATGTAGTCACTTAGTATTAATGTTAATGATTTAATTGTTTTGTATATAAATTGTAAAAGCATGGGTATTCAAATGTTAATTACATATTGATGGTCTCCATTCATCTAAAACATAATATTGTGTTTAAACACAATTCGTACGTGGTTTACAATGTGCTGTTACTGGGCATACGTGTTATCATAGGTAAGTATGTTTGTAAATGTATTCTTTTGCAAGTACGTAGCACACATATTTGTTTCTTGCAATTATATTCATTGTTGTGTTCATTCTTAACATTTTATTGTCAGATAACGGTCAAGTGAAAAGATCACTATAAATTTCTGTGTCTATAGTTTGGAGTTTTGTAAAACATACGCATGTGTAGTGGGTTAAGTAATAATATGTTTGGTGGTGTCTAGATTTATTAAGATTGCTTTAAAGAGTATTTTTCGTAAATCTAGTATATCTGTGGGTCAATGCAGTCAATGCATGTATGTATGTATGTAACACATACGTTTGTGATTGAATTTAAGTTCTGTAAGTTGACCTAATGCTTATATTCTAGTCCAAATTTGCTATAACATGTGTGTCAATCAACACTTTCTGCTATCAAGTTTTAGACTTTATTTCTTTTGTCATGTTCGTTTTGATCTGTCTTTTGTTGCTCACTGTAAACATTAACCCGTTTAAACAACCCCGATTTCTTTGGTGTTTTTATTATACTTGTATAATCTTTTTTTCTAAGGCTTAGGTCAAAGATATGTAAGGTTTTGTTGTTTCAGATATGTTATTTGTATTGAAATTGTTCATTTTATCCGCCAGTCTGTGTTTGCTTTAAATACAATTTTGAGAACATATGTCCTTTTTATAGCCACATTTCAAGAAAATCACACTGCATTGTTTGTTTAATCAAACAAGGGTCGTTTATTTGTACCGCAAATGGAACTAGGATGCTCGATTGTGGCTATGTTTGGGTGAATGGGTTTATATTCTGACTTCCTATGTGGGATGTTTTGCTTGAAATTAGTTATATGATCGAATATAAAAAAAAAAAAAAAAAAAGACAAATAAATCATGCATATAAATCAGACTGGTATAAAACTTATTAAAAGTGAACCTAGGGATACGTGTTTTAGCGCAAAAGAGATTGCATGGATGCTAAATTCTCTTTTTGTCAGCATGTTCTTATGTTCATCGAATTTTGGTTTTTGAAATTCGCATTTTATTGAGTGGTATGTCATCAAAGATAGTGAGTTAATGCTCAGTCGTATGTGTTTTATGTGTTCATCAATGCAGCGGATAGTCATAATCCGTCTTAGATATATAGTAATAGTTTATAGTTATTTTCTATGAAATGTACATTCAGTTTTGTTAATATTTTTATGTTGTACTGTTTACTTGCCCACGCTTGCAATATAAGAAACACATCAATAAAAGTGGCACGTATTGTTAGAGTTTAGGCTCATTTTGTAGTCTTTTATGCGGGGTAATATTTGTATTGTTGCGTTATTATGTTGCATTGTTAGTTGGCATCTATGTGCATTGTATAGGTTATAACTTGCTTGAATCATGTCTTGTGAATGGGACTCATTGTACTTTGGTATTAAAATAAACGAATTTAAACTTTGCTTTGTGTGATGTAAAAATGCGGTTTTTCACGCTTCAGACAAAATACAATGCGGCTAAACATATAAGCTATGTCGAATTTATCTGTCTCGTTTGTACCAGGAGGTAAAATGTTACCAATAACAACCGTCAGTTAATTATAGGTGACCAACACCAAATAATGAAAGAGAAAATATAAGAGAGATGGGTTGTTTAAAATAACAAACAACACAACAAAACATTTCAGGTTAGATTATCCGAAATAAACTATTTACTACTTGTATCTAGTCTGTTGCATTTCATGAGTAGATCGTGACCGTACTACTTTTGCAAAATTGCAATTATTGCTACATTTATTTCAATTCAGTTTAAGCAACGCAAACTGTAAATGTCTCTTTTATAGTGATATTTTCTGATTTTGTGCGACATTATGTTATTGGGCAACCTTCATAGCAAGGTCAACCAGAATATGAAAGTAAAATCGATAATCACCAAAAATCTACCCAATAATACGTTTTATTATACCACTTGTGCACAATTACGTTGGAGACTGACCGAATATTTTTAAGTGTTATTTTTCCCCCTGAACGATAATACTTATAAACAAGCCCCGATGACATTTGAGATTATCATGCTTATCTGCAATGATTTATCTTTCGTAAGTCACACCCACTTGGAACTATTTTGTGTAGGAATGTCGTTAAAAAGTAATCAACAAAACGATCTGGGCAAGAGGTTAGAAACGCATTGATGATTGAGGGATGATTATAAGAGGAAACACGAAAGTAGTACAAAGAATTAACATAAGTGCAAAAGTACCTAAACGATTAAGGAAACGAAATTGTTAATACAAAAATCACTTAAATTTATATAATTTCAACAATCGCCATCACAACAGTTAACTGTAACCACTCACCGTTTAAAACGTACATGTTTAAATGCATAGTTTGAAAGTGTTATCTTTAAATCCACCATCCTCAATAATCCACAGTGATAATTAAAATGTCAATCATTTTTGATCTTCGTATTGTTTGCAACAGAGTAACGCATCTTATTGTGGGTCAACTACATTATTATGTTAGCGATGTTGATTGAACATTTATTTATTCTAACTTTAAGGGCGGATATTAGAATGGGAGATAGACTTAATATTGTAGAAAACAGTATCACTAACACTAAGCAATCCATTCTAATTTAATAGTCTAGATAATTTCCTGATTACACATGATTGCACATTTTGCCTTTGATGTAACTATGGCTCACGTTCAAATACTACTGAATTGACATTGGCAGGTGTCGAAATTAAATTGCAGCATACATGAAAAGACAATCCTTGTAGCTTTCAAATGATTTTATCCACAACGACGTTTGTTTTTTTCTTCAAATTAATGACATTCGCTCATCTGCGAACATGTTGTAATATTATTTCAAGTCAACCCATCACCTTGTTTTATTCGTCGTTTTTGATAAGTATGTTTCTCAGCTAATTGAACTTATTTTGCCATATTTCCGAACGAAATTGCCAAATATCTGCCGTGTGTACAGATACCAAAATAAATATTGTTGACTACATGAAAAAAAATCTTTTTCATTTTGTTTATCACAAAAATACACAGACATGCACACTAAACTATTGTGTGTCAGATAGGAACATGCAAAGTAAAAACCAAAATCGTTGCTCCAATGTTGATAACATGTATTGGAGTTTGCTGAACTTTATTTATTGGATCGTTTGTGAGATGTGGCGGAAATAATCGAATTGCAAAGGAACCGGGCAATTTACAACTGTAGCGTGTTTTTCTTGCCGTAGAACATATATAAGGGTGATTAAAGTTGCTTAAACGGTTAGAAAACCCCTGGAACCAGAAACTATTCAATCATCCCTTTATCGCTGGAAGTCGGTAAAAGCCCAACTGCATGATACGCATTACCCATGGTTTATTAACAATGTCAATCAAAAAAGATTTAAGGAAAGGAGAGGCAACAATATGTCAAATTTGTTACGCGATTAACAACACTTTTCAAAAAAGAAACACGCAACACAGACTTTGATGAGAAATTTGAGTTTTAATTATTTTATTTCATGGTGATCGTTAAAGAACGTACTGTGCATAAATAAAACACTAATATGTGTAAAACAAAAGTATCCGGGTTTCAGTGTTAATACTAAAGCGCAACATTTTACTAAACTTTTGTGTCGCAAATCATATCGTTTCCAGGTGAACATTTTCCAAGGCGTAAAATATGTTTTATTTTTATTTTCTTGTTAAACGACCCAACACATAAGGTTTTGATTTGTTTTTACAGTAAATGTTACGGCTGCAGAATCTAAAACAAACACAACACTTCGGTAAAATCTGTTAACATTGTTTAATAACGGATTATATCAAGACAAGACATTTATTAAAGAAACAAAGACAACGTCAACGATTTATAACGTTCAAACATACATTTCGGCTATTGACACCCTGCATATATATTTAAAACGTTCCGTCTATATCAATATAAAGAAGTGAAACTCCAGCTGCTGGAGAAGTATTGAAATCTTATTACAAACAATAAGTTGGTCCTTTATTTATGGCAAGTGACCGATTGCCGAAACTGTACAAAACAGCACAATACAGCACAATACAAAACAACATAAACACAAATAAGAATAAAGCTGGGGTCACCGCCTTTGAACGGTCAATGCAACGCATTGGGGGTTTAAACCTGGTTATAGAGCGCTAAACCTCACACTTAGCCCAGCAATATTCATAATACATTTAAGTGTAAATAAAATTTAACGTCATAGCATTGTAACTCAAATTAAACAATAATAAAAGGGAATTAAAACGCATTCAATTTAATTACTATTTAATTACTCAATTGCATTGAAGATACAAGAGTAACAGAGTTACAACTTTTTGACGAACGATCAAATAAAACTATTAACAATTGTCAACTACATTCCTTCTTCATAGAAAAAGATTTGAGAATATAGCGTCACGGAGTTAATATCTCAGATAATCATCGCGCAAATACAGGAAGAAGCAGCAATAATGGGTGTAAAAATTCCATATTACATTGCTTGGTTGTTTATGTGACTGCTAAAAAAAAAAAAATAAGACTGCTACTTGTAATGTTAGTCATGCCATTTGCACAATTCTTGGGATTGTCAATTTGCAATTAATATCTTGCTGCTGCGTCATGTTATATTTGCACCGCGAATATGTAATGTTAATTCGTACGTGAGCTTATCCAAAAGCCACTTATTCCCTTATTGCCATTTGATGTCTTTCGATCACTAACATCAAGTTCTTACTGTAAATTAATGACAACATTTGAAGTTCATAGACCATTAACCAGAAATAACGTGATATGCGCAATGACCGTATAGCTATTTAGATTGCTTTGATCCTTTGAATTTCATAGAAATTTAATGTAATTATTTAAAAATTGGAATTAACAGCCGTTTGATCTGCATGCTTATTGAAATGACAGCTAGTTGAATTTGCCCTTTCAGTATCTTACATCTTTGGAAACGATTTTGTTGTTCAGGAGAATATCACTGCTGCTTTGCGAAATATTTTGCGTCTGTATTTAATGAGTATCTAACGGTTTCACCATATTCATTTACCATACGATCAAACTGTATGTCTGTCCGTTCACCGGCCCGTCCGTCCTCAAAAAATTTCCCGCGATTCCTAAAAAAGCTTTGAAGATATGTTGATGAAATTTAGTATACTTATAAAGAGCTATGTGAGGATTATGAGCAACCTATTTTTTCACCAGAAGTCGAAGGTCGGGTCGATGTTACTAAAAAGAGAAAAACAACAACATACAATTGTAATAACTCATCAAGTACAAAATATATTATAATGAAACTTGCCATGCACATTCGGCTATATGTTCCCCATATGTACGGCTGTCAATTTCTCTCTGTTTACCCGGTGTCTTTCTGTCCGTCCGCAAAACATTTAATAACAAAATAGTATATGAATATGAAACTCAACATACATATTTCAATAATGAGAGAAGTATGCGTGACTCTTTACGTCTACAGGCATCAAATGTCATGTGACTGTAACTAAAATAGAATAGAATTACACTAAGTAATCAAATTATCATTTTCTCTTCCAAAATCTTTAAAAATAATTATGCCCAAGCCATACCTTGGGAAACCACACAATGTTTTAATGTCATAAACATATTGGATAAATCATTCATATTGACAGCTATAACGAGATTAAATGGATGATAGTTTTTGATATCATGCGATATCAGACTAGTTTAATAAGGTGTGAGAAAAGGCTTGCCATATTAACTTTTGCCGTGGCTTAAACATGGACGGAATGTTCCAGGAAGGTTTACATAGTTCACTTCGTGCTAATTGACGAATGTCTTTTTGTTGCATCTCATAATTGACATTTTTGATCAGTTAATCCAAATTGTCAAGTTTTGAGTTCCCTTTATCTTCTTTTCAAAACTGCAATGCCATTAATTATTTCATTGAGATATTCTTGGAGGACATGTGAACGACCGTAGTTTGAAAAGCAAATAACACAGCTTGTAGCAGTTTATAAGAACTTGCTTTTAAAGGTTGGCTTCAAAGTAATTTATTAATAATTGTGGAATACTCCTTTAAATGTCTGAATAATTCAAACATTATTATTATGGATATAATTGCCTTGATCAAGGTTGTCTGGGTATATTTTTTCCCTTAAGTCTATAAGTCGGTCGGTTTTTCTTTCTTTCGTTCTATACGTCGGTAGGCCACTTTCGATATTCTTTGCCCACCTTATTAAGAGAAGGTTGAACATCTGTGGCACAGGAATTATTTAAAAATGGCCATTAGACTAACGGTTTGGGATCAAAAAGGACACCAACCATGTATTCTCTATTTAAGCGTTATCAAACATAAATGTTTTTTTTTTGTTTTTACAAATCTTAAAGTGTGAATACTGAAAAGCTGAAAAAATAATGCTGATAAACAACCAAAATTGTTTTTGGAACATGTAAGATGCTGTGGTGTTAAATGAAAAATATGCACCAGAACATTCTAACACACGAGATGTAAAACTTAATATTCATGGCATGAACAGGAAGCAAAATAATTGTGTGCGTTATAGAGGCTACTCCAAAATTGATATCATTATTTGGAGAATTTCCATTCTACAGATATGTGCTGCAATGGTAGTGTGCCAATGCATACATTATTTGTCTTATTTTTATTTCTAAGTTTTCTGTTGCTGTTATTTATATATATAATTTTTATATCTAGTAGTTATTTGGTGTTTTTTTTTTAAGTTTTCTCTTACTTTGCCTTTGTTTTGGCAGCTTTGATTGGAGTATACCCTCATATTACTGTTGTAAAAGGTTTAAAACTTGCTTGCATTGGGTTTAAGTTTCAATCATTGCTGTCTTCATGCACTGATTGTGTTTCATATGGCTCAGGCAATACACATTACTAACTGAAAATGTTTTAATTGTTTTAATGATGCGGGGAACTTAGGAAAAGAAACCAAGTAAAGCTATTTAAGATGACGGCGTCTAGGAAGCTTCCTTTATCCATTTTAAATGCGTTATAAAATGTGTCCAGTAATTGACAGGCCTATCATGATTCCATTTTGCTAGCAAATTATCACAGATTGCTTTTGAATATATGCAGGCTAATTGTGGGGGTCCCATTTCCTGATGGATAGATGTAAAAGTCTTCAAATTAGTGGGATGGATGATTCATATGCCTGTAGCACATTTAGCTGTCACTAGTAAGGCTTCTCCGGACTGCTGAATATGCATGTTTATTAAAACCATGTCATGTAAGAATTTGGATCATTGTGAATATACAGTCAAAACTCTATTTTAGCTGCCAAAAGTAGTTTCTCTCTCAATTATTATCATAATTTCATTAAAAAAAAATAAGAACTTGTCTTTGACCACTCTGCACATTCAAATTGCACTCATTTTTGGCCGTGACTGTTTATCAATGTGTATTACAGAAGTATTTAAAGTTATGTCAATACATTATTGCATAAATTATATCTATAATGACCTCTGGCGGGGTGCAGAAACTTGGCAAAAGGAGGGCTTGAATGGGAGAAATCGTGTATAAACAAGGCGATTCACGTGCCGTTCAAGCCCTGTAATGTGTTTTTCCTTTCCATAAACTGGTCCACGCGCAGTTACTTCCCTTAGAATGGCTGACCGGGAAGCGCCTCACGACCAGTACATTTCAAAATGATTCCAAATTTCTTACTTTGCGCGGCTGCTTTTCAAATAAGTATTAATCCACTGTTTAAACACATTTTAAATCGAAAACTGCCTATCCGAAGGTAAGGCCTCGTCATTTCTGATGATGACCTAGTGAGGCGTATGTGAAACACAACCTTGAACTGTATGACGTCATATGAAATAATCGAATTATTTTGTCGATGTCGAATGAACAAGACATATTGTTNATATATTACCGGTATGTATTATTTAGTAACTTAGTATTAATGTAATGTTAATGACTTAATTGTTTTGTATATAAATTGTGAATGCATGGGTATTTGAATAGCATAATGATGATCTTCATTCATTTAAAATAGTGTGTTTAATTACAGTTTGTACGTGTTTTCCCATGTGCTGTTAGTGGCCATACGTGTACACATACGTAGGATGTCTGTAAATGTAGTAAATGTATTCTTTAGCAAGTGCTAAGCACAAATATTTGTTTATTGTCATTATATTCATTGTCATTCTTAACATTGTATTGTCAAGTAATTGTCAAGTGAAAAATCACTATACACTTCTGTGTATATAGCATTGAGTTTCGTACAAAATACACATGTGTAGAGGGTTTTGTAACAGTATATCTGTGGATGTCTAGATATATTAAGATTGTTTTAGAGAGTATTTTTGTAAATTTAGTATATTTGTGAGTCAATGCATGTCTGTTTTTATGTTACATATATGTTTGTGAATAAATTGAAGTACTGTAAGTTGACCCTATGCTTCTGTTCTAGTCCTAGTTTGCTGTAACATTTTTGTTCTACAAACAGTTTCTAACCCTTTGTCAACGTGTTTGCACAATTTAATTGAACACGGAAGATATTTTTATTATAAATTCCACATAAAATCATACAATATGGATTTGTTTAACTTCACAATACAAAACCTTTTGGCTAAATGTCTAGTTTTAGTTCTTATTGACCATTTTCCAAAATGATAAAACAATATCAAGCTTTCTTCAACCACCAAATGCCTACATCTACCCATAGCAAGTCAGGTCAAGTATAAGGCTTTATTTCTTTTAGCATGGTCTTTTTGATCTGTATTTTGTTTGCTCACTGCAAATATTAACGCGTTAAAAACATTCCCGAGTTATTTGGTGTTTTTATTATGCTTGTATTTATCTTATTTTTCTAAGGCTTAGGTAAAAACAAAAATTGTTAGGTTTTGTTGTTTCAGATATGTTATTTTTATTGTAATTGTTCTTTTTATCTTCAAATCTGTGTTTGCTATAAAACTCTTGTTGAGGACATATGTTCTTTTTTATGGTCACATTTCAAGAAAATCACAATGCAGAGTATGTATAATCAAACAAGGATCGATTATTTGTACTGCAAAGGGATGTTTTTATTGTTCCAAAGTTTTGTTTATGGGTTTAGATTCTGACTTTATCTGTGGGATGCTTTTGCTTTAAATAATTTATATGATTGCAACTAAAAAAAATCAGGATATTATAAATGACGCATAGAAATTATTATCTAAAGTGAAAGTATGTATACTTGTTTTAGCGTAAATGAGATTACATAGATGCTTAATTCTGTTTTTAAGCATGTCCTTATGTACATCAATATATCGTTTGAAATTCGCATGTTATTTAGGGGTGTGCCATCAAATATAGTTATTTTATAATCAATCCTATGTGTTTTATTTGTTTATAAATGCAGCGGATAGTCGTAATCAGTTTTATATATATAGTAATAGTTTATAGTTATTTTCTATGAATTGTTCATTTAGTTTTGTTAAGATTTTTATGTTGTACTATTTACTTGTCCACGCTTGCAATATAAGAAACACATCAATAAAAGTTGCATGTATTGTTAGAGTTCAGACTCATTTTGTAGTATTTTATGCGGGGTAATATTTGTATTACTGCGTTATTATGTTGCATTGTTAGTTGGCATCTATGTGCATTGTATAGGTTATAACTTGCTTAAATCATGTCTTGTGAATGGGACTCATTGTATTTTTGGTATTCAAATAATACAATGTAAAATTTCATTTGTTTCAGTTTAAAATGCGGGTTTGTGCGTTTTAGACAAAATGCAACCCTGCCAGACATATAAGCTATGCCGAATTTATATGTTTATGTTGTACCAGGAGGTAAGATTTTACCAATAACAACCGTCAGTTAATTAAAGGGTTCCTACAACAAAGAATACGTGAAAATATACAAGTGAGACGATGTTTTAAAGAAGAAAAAAAAAACACAACAAAGCATAGCAGGTTAGATTATTCGAAATAAACAATTTAGTAGTTGTTTTTGTCTGTTTTGTATTGCATGAGAAGATAGTTACCGTACTACGTTTGCAGAATTGCAATACTTTCAAAATTTACTGCTGTTCAGTTTAAAAAAAAACGCAAACTGCAAATGTCTCTTTTAACAGTGGTATTTTCTGATTTTGTGCGACACTAAGTTATTGGGCAACCCCCATAGCGAGGTCCACCAGAATATGAAAGTTGATCGACAAATCATTAACGTTAGAGACGCTGGCCGATTATTTTTAAGTTTTACTTTACCCCTGTTAGATAACACTTATAAACTCCGCCCATTAATAAAAATTAGCATGTCCCTTAGAAAAAAAAAAGAAAAAAAAAAGGTAAGCCCCGCCCAATTTGAGATTATCATTCTTATATGCAATGATTAATCATTCGCAAGTCACATCACTTAGAACTATTTATTGTAGGAATGTCGTTAAAAAGTAAACACAAACTCGTTCTGTGCAAGAGGTTTGAAACGCATTGATGATTGATGGATGATAACAAACGTTTTGACGAGGAAACACACAATTAGTACAAACAATTGGCATATGTGCAATAATACCTTAAAGAAACAGGAAATGAAATTGTTAAAAACAAAATCACTTAAATTTATCTTCAATAATCGCCATCTCAACAGTTAACTGTAACCACTTACCCTTTATAACGTACATGTTTAAATGCATAATTTGAAAGTCTTATCTTATAATCCACAATCCTCAACAATCCACTGTAATAATTAAAGTGTCAATCATGTTTGAGCTGGTTATTTTCGTTGTGTTTGCAACAGAGTAACGCATCATATTGTTGGCCTACTACATTAATTTGGCGATGTTGCTTGAAAACTTTGATCTTACTTAATTGGCAAATATTAGTATAGGAGACTTAATATTGTAGAAAACATTCTCACTAAAACTAATAATGCATCCTTATGTTATATTCTAGCTAATTGCTCTCGCAGATGTAGCCCAGTGTAATGAAACGTTAAGTATGTTACCAATTAGGACTTTAAAGACCAAGTCGTAGACGATCTCACGTCATGCTTCCGAGAACGTTATTCTTGGCGAGAACTTCTTCGCATTACCAGACCATTATTTCGGGGAAATATGAAATAAGAGCAATGTTCCTAATTGCACATGATTGCCCTTTTCGCCTTTTTGTGAACGTTGGCACCCATTCAAACACGACTGAATTGACATCGGCAAGTGCCACAATTAAATTGCAGCATACATGAAATGACAATCCATATAGCTTTCAAGTCATTGTATCCATTACGACGTTTGTATTTTTTTTAAAGGAATAACATTCGCTTATTTTCGAACATGTTGTACTATTAATTTAAGTCAACCCATTACTTTGTTTTATTCGTCATTTTTGATAAGTGTGTTTCTTAGCTAATTGAACTTATTTTGCCATATTTCCGAACGAAATTGCCAAATATCTGCCGTGTGTACAGATACCAAAATAAATATTGTAAACTTCATGAAAATATTTCTATTTCATTTTGTTTATTAAGAAAAACACAGAGACATGCACACTTAACTATTGTGTATCAGAAACGAACATGCACATTATAAACCAAAATCATTGTTCTAATGCTGATTGTATGTGTTGGAGTTTGCTGAACTTTATTTATTGGATCAATTATTGAGATGTGGCGAAAATGATCAAATTGCAAAGGCACGGGACGATTAGCACCTCTAACGTGTGTTTCGTGCCGAATAATATGAATAATGGTGATTAAAGTGCATAAACAGTAAGGAAACCACTGGAACCAGAAACTATTTAATCATCCACGTATCACTGGAAGTCGGTCAAAGCACAACTGCATTATACGAATTATAACCGTGGTATAAAACAACGTCAATGAACAAAGCTTAAAAAAAGGAAAGGCAACACTATGTCAAATTTGATACGAGATTAACAACACTTGTCGAAAAAGTAACACGCAAGACAGACTTTGAGGAGAATTGTGATATTTAATCATTTTATGAAATGATGACTGTTAAATAACGGTTCATAATTAAAACAACTATATATGGAACAGAAGAGTATCCGAGTTTTAGTGTAAATTCTAATGCGGAACATTTAACTAATATTTTGTGTCGTCAATCATATTCTTAAGAGGTGAACATTTTCCAAGGCGAAAAAAATGTTTAAAACATTAGATTTATGTTAAACGACCCAACACATAAGCTTGGGATTTTTAAATTTATTTTTAGCTTAATGTTACGCCTGCAGAATCTAAACGCAATGAACAGGTCAGTAAAATCCTCTAACATTGTTTAACAGGGGATTTTATTAAGACAAGACACTTATTTAAGAAGAAAAAAGCAAGACCAGCAATTTATAACATGTAAGCCGACAATTTTGCTATTCACACCCAGCATATACTTGAACAATTCCGTCTATGTCAAGACTGCGACTTGTTATGTTAATCATGACATTTGAACAATTCTTGGAATTGTCAAAATACAATCATTATCTTGAATCATGCGTCATGTTATATTTTGTTCCGCGAATATATAATGTTAATTCGCATATGAGCTTATCCAGACGTTACATATTCGCTTATTGTCATTTGACGTCTTTCGTACTGTAAATTAACAACATTTTAAGTGCATCGACGATGAACCAGAAATAACGTGATATGCGCAATGACCACATAGATATTTTGATTACTTTGATACTTTGAATGTCATATAAATTTAATGTTATTATTTAAAAAGGAATACTCAACTTAGGCTCTGCATGAATATTGAAAATTGAAATTACAACAGAATCTGCTAATTATCAATAAAATTACGCAAAAGTGAAGCTGATATCATTTCTATTATTAACAAGTATCTCCCATTGTTGACGTCATATAATGTCAATACACGTGTATGAACTTTATCCCTAAAACACAACACTTCGTATTCCAGTTTTGTTTTCAATTGTAAACATTGTCATTATAAAAAAAGTATATAATTGTTATGCCTATTCATCCAATACGGCGGGTTTAAATGTCGCAAGGCCTGTTTGTTAGTTGAATACTTGTGAAAATAGTCAATATTTTGTTAATCAGACTAATAAGGTTATCCTTGTCTAGTAAGAAACGAATGATATAAGCTCCTCCAAGTGATTGTGAAATTATTACTTAAAGAAACATATTTCCCCTAACAGTTTATATTTGTCAATGATGACTTAATATCACACTTTAACATAGAAATGTTGGAAAATAATGTTTGATTTCATTTCATCGTGCTTCAAAAAGTTGTAACTCTGTTGCTCTGGTCTCCCTTCAACCATTGAGTAATAAAATAGTAATTAAATTGAATGCGTTTTAATTCCCTTTTATTAATGTTTAATTTGAGTTGCAATGCTATGAGGTTAAATTTTATTTACACTTATATGTATCATGAATATTGCTGGGCCAAGTGTGAGGTTGAGCGCTCATTAACTGGTTTAAACCCCCAATGCGTTGCATTGACTGTTCCAAGGCGGTGACCCCAGCTTTATTCTACTATGTGTATATGTTGTTTCGTTTTGTGCCGTACTGTACCGTTTTGGCAATTGGTTCCTTGCCATACATGTATATAAAGGACCACAGAGGTGTGTATGATAAAACTGCAATACTGCTGCAGCTTCTAGAGTTTCACTTCTTCATATTGACGAATAATACTGTTTATACATTACTTAACATTACATTGGATTGTCGAGTATTTTTTTATATTATTCATAATAAGAGACAATTCTCACTCATTATGCAATGGATTGCGCAAAACAAAGGAGCCACTAATTTACCACATCTCACTTCTCAGATGACCATTTCATGATTGGATTAGATATTTAAGTTCAGGCTTAACTGAAACTCGCATTTTTAAAACAATACAACTAGCATTCATCATAACTGGAACTGCATCGTGCAATTTCAAACCTCAAAGCATGACTAACACCGTATAGCTATGTCACGTGTACGCCAAACACATGCCGTCTTCCCTGTATCCGATTCCTCAGATGACGTGTCATTTAATAATTTTGATAACAATTTCAAGACTTCGTACACAATTATTATTCTCAGTTGCGTAAAGAAAATATCTAATCTCGATTCCGATGGCTGGTGCAATATTGTCTTAAGCACTTATCATTATAGGACGATAAGTATTTAAATTACAAGACTTTTTTCAGGAATGATTCCAATAATATGGTGGGATACATAAACTAAAATTCTAGGAACAGATTTATTTAAATTACTATGCATGACATTGACTATCCCCGCTTGTAATTTCAACTCTTTGCAGTGCAATGCATGACTGAAAATTGCATACAAAATGTTTCCTTGTATTTCTGGAATATTGTTGTCAAAGATTGGCACAATAAGCATACAATATTTTTCATACGTGTAGTCTTAACCACATAATGAGTGGAAGGTAAACATTTGCTGTGACAATAAAATACACTTAATGTAAAAAGTACTTTTTATTTAGTGATTTAAAACGCTTTTCAACTGAATAATCGATACGTTCTACCAGAAGTTACGTATGTTTGGTAATGTTTTGTGAAATTTTGTTGTGCAATATTTGCAAATATTCTGTATCATATATGGTATTGTGATATTTTAATTATAGGGTAATTGAAAAGAAAATTCAAAACCATGTTTATCAAATATGTTCACTAACATTTTGTTCACACTTTCTCATTATCATTATTTTATTGTATTTGCAATATGGACATGAACTTTACTTAAACTCTAACTAACACCAAATAAGTGATACACTTGAACATTACCTTCTATGAATTGAATCATCATCAATAACATTAACCTTGACAGTTTGTACGTTGTTCACATAATGTATTTAAAGCTACACAATGTTCCACAATTATTCTCGTGGGACATTGGTCTCAATCTTATAGCCCACCTTTGTATTTGTGAAGTATTTTGCAGACTACATCCTGTCCGTACGAATTTGCTCAATTGCTTATGTTTCGTATTCGTTTTTCTATATTGTACTTATTTACTTGCACTAAGTATAATCTGCACATAAATGGATCTCATTAGACCACGACTCATCGAATTGAAAACAGTACGTTTCATTTCGTTTCAATTTTGTTTAGTTTCTATGTATTCAAAGCACCGCGATTCGTAACGTTTGTTTACCATAACTGGAAAGTCATAACGTAACTGTTAGAATATTTGGTGTAAATTGTATGATTGACTAAAATTGAAAATTACGGAATTCATGAAAGCCATTTTCTAAGCACCATGCGATCATCTCGCTTTATAAAGCGCTAGAAAAACCTGCACCGATTCATCCATTGTTTTGGTTATTTGACGTACGTGTCTTACCCTAGTTTTGACCAACATTAATATCCAATAAAATGTTGTGAACATTTCGCCAATAGTCCTGAATAATTAAATTCTTATTCAGGATCGGCTAGTTTGATAATTATATAGCCACAGTGGCATGCGATTTACGGAAAGGATAATAGTTGTTGTATTGGTTTGCCATAAGTTGGCAATTTAAATTGTTAAACACCATGATCATAGACTACGAAACATGTGTAAGAAGGTAGACATGTAAGTATTTGTTCGAAGCATTATGCGAGATACATGGGACTCTTGGTATTTTGTGTGGTGAAGGTGAAGTATCAGTACTCTGCAATTTGGCTTATCGTCGCAGGCGAAAGACGAGTAAGTAGATTATGGTTGAGCGGGCTATCGAACCTGCGACTTTGAGCTCAGGCGCCAGCGTGTTACATATCCCCAAGGATACGCTAAAACGTGAGAATATATTGTACCTTTTAATACCCAACTGCTATGACCATAGACACTAGGATATCGGAACTTTAGGTGATATTTAAAATGTTAACTATTGCCGACCTTGACGACTAGATGTGGTGCAATAATGCTGTTTAGAAAGCTTCAGAAAACTGACGCGATATTTTTTGTATTGATATAAATTCATAAATTTAAAACAAGTTTGTCTTTATTACAAATCCAGATCCAGACTTCTGTGAACATCACAACAAGTCATTCATTCTAATTTGTGTTGACATCTTATTTACTTCCTACGCTTGTAATAGAACAAACATCCAACGAAGTACTTTTGTCGCGTGCGCCATTTCACATTACAATGCCGCTGAATTTACTTTACTTATTTTCAAGCTCCAACCTAGATAACTTTGAAAATGACAATAAATGAACAAACGAATTAGTCGGAGTATTGATACAATTTATCATTTAAGGTCCTTTATATGTGATGGCAAGTGACAATTGTTGTAAGAGGATTTTAGTTGCAGGAAATAACGTATTGTGTTTGTACATTCAAGAAAATTTGTCGTAGGACAAAACATGTTGCGAAAAACAAAAAACATTTCCGATATCATATATATTTAAAATTAATAACGCTTTCTAATAAGTTTCATGTTTTGTGACCATAACATTAATATTTTCTTTGACTGAGTTTCATAGTATATTACATCATCGTAATGATTAATATTTGATTATTTAAAATTAATAACGAACTTTATTAAATAATTTATCTACTATTGGATCCATTAATTGTATTGTCTATTATTTTGTAACACGCTAAATATTTTGCTCTGTAAACATTGTCCTACATTGGTTCAACACTATTTTCGAGCGTCGCCAAAGCATAGGAAATTGACATAAATGACTTTACCGCTAACACGAATTCCTTAATATAAAAAAAAGAATAGTCTTTATTTAAACGAAGTAGACATCTATGCAATAAAAATACAATGTTTACAAATATACACGCGGGACTTGCGCCCAAATCAAATCGGCAATTTCTGTGATTGTACTATAATTGGAAGACTACCGCGCGTCCGCTAACAGTTTATGTCAATCAACTAAATGACATGTTCATTGCATAAAATGCATATGTCTTTACACCCAATGCATCATTTACCATGCAATATGCATATTTTAAACATAAATGGATTTCGTTAAGCAAATGTTGGTCGCTAAGAAAACAATTTGTAACTTTCTTCGTTTAAATGTAACATGAACAATTTATATAGGGGTTTATGCACTGGAATCGCTATGGATATACTGAAAATGTAAATCGTTTTTTAAACGTAGTGAACATATTTTTTAAACATGCATTTCGTTAAAATAAAACATAAATCGTGTATAATGTTTACTTTTTAAAATGCTAATCTGCTAATATTTTCATTTATCACATGCTTTACCTTGTTTTCAATGTAATACAGACATTACGTATTTTGTTATATTACACATGTGTAAAACAACATTTTTAAGCGTTTTCATTGGCTACATAATCAATAATTAACCAATCGCATGGCTTTATTTTGGTGAAATGATGTTGTCAACATGAAATGACGTCACGATAGTAAACAACTTTTAGATCTATCAGCATTTGTTTGTTCAATTAAGATGTATTTTATTTAGTTTAAAAGCATGTGATAAAAAAGATCTGACACTCGTTGTCATATCATACCATATTTTATTTAACTCGTCCAGGAAATTCGTTAGTAAGCTCGCCAAAGGCTCGCTTACTAACGAAATTCCTGAACTCGTTTAATAAAATATGGTATGATATGACAACTCATGTCAGATCCTATATTTATGATTATTATTCGTGATTGAACTAAGTAATATCTGCATGCAAGTGGAGAGCGACAGTCACACCTGCAGTTTGAATGGTGTTCCAGCATCTGTGTGATAACGTATTGCTGTGCATAGAAAATTTAAACATAAAATGACCAGTTGATATCGTCATCCAAAACCAGCTCATTACTCTTAATGACCCTTTACAGCAAAAATACACGGATAACTAGTGTGTTTCTTGCTCAGCAGTTACTATAAATAGTATTGTCATGAAAACATAAACGTTATGTGAACTTAATGTTGAAGATAAATAAATGATTTCCAATGTATTGCCATCGAACTCTAGTTTGACGTGGCATCCTTAATAATGTTATAATATGATACATCATTTGTCTGTAATTTGTCTAGTTTGTTAAATAGGTCCATTAGTTAATACATTCTTTTCAATTACCAGTGTACTAGTATTATGTTTAAACTTTTTTTATTCGTAAATTAGATTAGTGTATTATTCCAAGATGATGCTTTTATATTTAGGGTTCAGTGTGGTCGTATTTCAGTTACAGAGGTAATAAGCATGCGGTTTAAAGTAAGAGATTATACTTGTTCGTGTCACGCATATGATTCAGATAATTGAACGAGCTTGTCCTTGGAAGTGTGTTTATTGGATTGGAATAACACAAATAACGTTCAACTATGTATACCGGCTACTGATTTATTTAAAAGGCTAACGAGTATAATGATGTCAATTGGCAAGAATAAACATCGTCTTATAAAATGCAATGTCTCTATATTCTACATGTTTTAGAATAAAAAGGTTTCTTTAGTGCACAGAATCAATGCACTCGAGTGTAATGCTATTAACACCAGACATATTCTCAGCCCACACGTTACCAAATAACCAAACAACTTAACATATTGTTATATTGCATACAAATCCGAGACATTAACGTATGTGTCTAATGAACAATATTTTCTAAATAATAAACATACAATGTTCACAAATTATACACAGGCGGCACGAGTTTTAATATTATCGGCAGTCGTTTTAACTATGGTACGTTTTATGGCATTGAAGGACTGTAAAATGTCTTTACCCTTTCCTTTTGGTAGTAGCTTAATTGCGTTTTTGTTGTCTGAAAAGCATACAATATATTCATTTTTACCTTCACAAATAAATTTGTCTCGCTAAGCCAAGTTTATTTTAACGAAATAGTATTGCGCGTCTCATCGTTTGAATTGGGAAAACCATGTAGTTTTAGTGCGCATGTATAGGTATAACAAAATGCATTCGACTCCAGTATGTTTTTTTTAAACAGTTTCGATTTGTAATAAACCGGCTTTCTATTAGTCACAACACATCGGATTTATTCTGATAAGTGTTGACGACTTCTTATGAACTGTCTAAGCTTGTATTTAAACCAATTGTCTCCGATTATTTTTCTTTTTACTAATATCACCAGTTCACAAAACAAAGCTAACATACACGATGGAAAGACCATCAATTAAAATAGTTTTCTTTAAATGTGGGAAAACTGCTCCGACCAAGGTGGCAATATCATACAAACAAACTGTTTAGAGTAGACAGTAGGCATTTAAAACACAAATTGTACATGTTGTTATATGTGGTATAGTCACTTTTATCGTTTATATATTTTAGAAAAACACAGGAATATAGTTCATTAGAGCTATTCCTAAATTTAGTGATGTATGGACGGAATGTAATGTGCACATTTGCAGAACTTTCCAAAAATTAAGAGATTAGTTTTTGTCGCATCCCTAGCCAGATATCGTTGATAAAATTATCTAAGTCTCCTGTCGTTAAATGATTCAAGTGTCTTGTCTGATTTAAGTGAGACATTCGTGTAGGTTGATGAATCTAATTTTGATCAGAAAGCCTACCATGCACAACATAAAACTGTTAGTAAGATATTTCACTTTCTCATCCGTAATGTTCGTTGACAAGATACATTTGTTTATAATAAGTTTATTCAATAGAATATAGCTCTGTCAAGAAGGGGAAAATAAGTGATAAAAATATATTTTAAGGTATTTGGTAAAAACATTCATATTTTAGATAAGTTGTTAAGGCAAAAACAGGATTGCGTTACAGAGCACTTCGAATTGTAGCATTCAATCTAGTAATACGAATTTGCAAATAAATTAAGCGAGCAGGTTTACTGATATACTTTCTAGCATTAAAAACGAATATCGCCAATTGTTAACGTCATATAATATCATTACACGTTAATGTTCTTTATTTCTAGAACAAAAACTATGTATTCCAGTTTGTTGTGCAATTGTTAACATAGTAATTATTAAAAAATACTTTGATAATTGTTATGCCTTTTCATCCAAAAGGGCAAGTTCTAATGTCTAAAGGTCTGTCTGTTAGTAGACCGCAATTGTCGAACAGCTTTTATCCGATCTTTACCGAATACTTTTGGATAACAAATCAGTCAACATATTGTTTCACAGCAACATTAGGCTATCCTTGTCTTGTAAGAAATGAATTATATAAACTTCTCCAAGTCATTGTGAGTTTATGGCTTAAAGAAACACATTGTATTAGTCTATTTAGCCCAACCGTTCATATCCGGTAAATTAATTAATATCACACTTTAACACAAAAAGGTTGGAAATTAATGCTTTTAAAATTAACAATGTTTATCCATTACTTTAAACAGATGGTATTTCCATGAGGTTTTTGTATTTAATTATAATTAGAGACAAAACTCACTCATAAGGCAATGCAGAAACCAAAACAATAGATAATAATTTAAGCCAATAATGTATCACATCTCAATTCTCAGATGACCATTGCATGATTGGAAATTCAAGGCTCAATATAACAGAAACGTGCATTCTTTAAACAATGAAACTATCATTCATAATAGTCAAACCGACATCGTGCAATGCCAACCCCAAACCATCCCTAACAACATATAGCCACGAGAAGTGTAAGCCAAACATATGCCTTCTTCCCTAAGTCCAATTCCGAGGTAGACGAGTCATTTAATAATTTTGATAAACATTTCCAGACTTCTTACAAAATTATTCTCCAAAGTTGCCGTTTTGAACATATCATATCTCGATTCCGACGGCTAGTGCAAATTGTCGTATGCATCTAACTATTTAAATGATCGTGAACGTCTGATTCCACGAATGCTTCCATGGAAGGCTTCATAAAAATGGCGAATGCATAAAATAGACATTCTAAGAAAATATTTAGTTTATTTACTAGTGGCATACAATTGACTGTCCCTGCTTGAAATTGCAAAATTGCAGTGGAACACATTACTGAAAATTGCATACAGAATGTTTCCTTGTAATTCTGGAACATTTCTGTCCAAGGCGACCATAATGATTGGCACAATAAGCATACCATATTTTACATACATGTAGTCTTAATCACATAATGAGTGGAAAGTACACATTTACTGTGACAATACAAGACACTTAGTATGAAATACTAGTTAGTCAGAGATTTAAAACGCTTTCCAACTGACTAATCGATACGTTGTTGCAGAAGTCAAGTATGGTTGGTAATGTTTTGTGACATTTTGTTGTGCAATATGTGCGGCTATTCTGTATCACATATTTGTGATGTTTTATTTTTGAATTGAAGGACTGTTGAAAATAACATTAAAACCCGTGCTCATCAACCATAACCATTAATATTGTATTCACAATCACACAATAAAATGATTCAAAACTTTATTTGTTTACAATATGAAAAAGAACTTTACTTAAAATCTGACCAACCCCATAGAATCCATCTGTTACTTGATACACTCGAATAATACCTTCTATACATTAAATCATCATCACCCACATTCACATCGACAGTGTGCACGCTGTACATAAAATCTACTTAAAATTGCACAATGTTCACAAATTATTCTCGTGGGACATTGGTCGCAATCTTAAAGGCCACCGTTGTATTTTTAAAGTTATTTGCAGTCTACGTGTCCGTACCAATTTACTCGATCTTTTATGTCTCGTATTCGTTTTTTCTACAATATACGTATTAACTTGCACTGTACATAATTTGCACATAAATGGATCTCATAAAGCAACGACTCATCGCAATATGAAACATAACGTTTCATTCCGTTTCAATTGTGTTTAGTTTTACTGTATGCAAGTACAGTGTTGGCAATACGACACGCGGGGCTTGCGCCCAAATCAAATCGGGCAATTGCTCTGTTTGTTCTGTGATTGGAAGACGACCGCGTGTCCGCTAACAGTTTAGGTCATTGAAGTTAATGACATTTTGATTGCACAAAATGCATATGTATTCACAAAGAATGCATCATTCTCCATGCAATTTACATATTTTAACCATAAATGAATCTCGTTAAGCAACGTTAGTCGCATAGAAAACAATTTCTTTCTTCGTTGAATTATACCATGAACGATTCATAACAGAGTGTGTGCACTGGAGTCGCTACGAATACAGTAACAATATTTATCTTTTATAAGTGAGAGAAATATTTTTGTCTACATATTCATTTCATTTGAAACACAACATATATAGTTTATACGGTTTACGCATTACGTTTGGACCTTTTAACATACACATAAATAATACATTTAATAACCAGTCCGACAAGCAAATATACTATGTCCAGTGGTATGTCCAATAATTGGAAAAACTGTATTAGCATTTGTACTGTAATATGTTTGACCGTGTGCATTTATAATGTTTTTATCACACACATGTTTGTTTCTTGTACCGGGAGCTTCATGACTTTGTTTCTGGCGATTTGTTTGATACCATAGTTTAAGGTTTGCTTAACTAACTCCAAAATAGTACAGTCGATTGGTTTATAACGGATAGCTTAGGACTTCGAGTCTCATTTCAACGTATACATCATGCATTCAGGAATTAAATAATTAAACCTCGAAAGACAAATGCCTTTCCTATTGAAACAGGACAGCGGCTTTAAATTCCTGACAAATATTATTTGTTTACAGCGCGAATGTCATGG
The DNA here is from genome assembly GCA_007657795.1 of Dreissena rostriformis. Classification (NCBI taxonomy): domain Eukaryota; kingdom Metazoa; phylum Mollusca; class Bivalvia; order Myida; family Dreissenidae; genus Dreissena; species Dreissena rostriformis. The sequence continues at coordinate 46,836 of VMBQ01001895.1, read as the reverse complement.
TACACTGATTCAGTCATTACCGGACCGCTTAGGTCTTTATCGGATTACATGTGTATCGTGTTATCTATAAAAATTTGACCCAGCATTTGTGAACAATATTGCAAGATATGTACATTTCCAGAAACGAAATTCATTTTTTGCGTTTAATAAGACCAAGTTTATGTAAATCGCTGCACAATTGATGAAGAAATGGCTGTTCAAAGCGATGCACATATATTCGGGTCATTTTGAGGTGACTACCTTGTTATGTATACTGCACAGCCTATTTGATAGTGAAAAATATTTTTTTCAGAGAAATCGATTTTTCTTTATAATTTGATTATTTTTCATTCAAAACAATGTTTTGACTTATTAATATCATAGCCGCACGCTAGCCACCTGTGTATTGGGCAACTTCAATTGAGTTTATATATAGTTTGAGACAATCCCCACATTCCTGAATATGGGTCACCATGCACATGTCCGTTGTTCGCTTAATCACGAGTTGCAGCTTTCATGCTTCTTTTATATGGTACGCATACATTTGGTTTCTGAGCATTCTTACTTTTATAAAGGACACATTATACTAAAATATTACATCAAAGAACATTATGTTTACCAAACAAAATCTGCAAAATTCAAGAAACCATACGTCTGCACTCTTCCTTTCGTCACAAATACAGTGCGTACATAACGTGACCTTGTTTTGCTTTCGAAAAAAGAAACAGTTGTAAACATTGACACACGTCAACAAAAACATGAATCGACTGAACAATGATAGGCTTTTTGTATTCAATTCATAGAAAACTATAAATCTTAACATAAATAAAAGTATTTTGCAAAAAAAACTTTTAACCTATCCGTTACTCACTAAAATCCGCTATACACCAATCGACTGTAACTGATGAAAATGTTTTCATTCAAGTAAATCGTATATTAATAGTGTGCGGAACACATTGGATCATGGTATAACAGATATGCCCATGCACTCTCAAACGTCTGTTTGCCGATGGCCGTGATATAAAATCCCGGAATGGGAATTGTTCATACTTCTGGCTATTTGATACATTCTTCAAGCCATAGTCTTTAACATTGTCTTATTTTGAATATCGTTATCATCTTTATCCTATAATGTACGGGGCACAAATGGGGCATCGTTTGGCGTTTTATTTATATCGTCTCCGTTTAATGGATGTCAATGCCTCTATGTGTTTTCCCAGTTTATGGCACACTGTTAATTACCGTCATTTTGAACATCATTATTTCGAAGAAATGTTTCGGATCCGAATTTTCCCTCCATAGTTTAATTATTTTTTACGTTTACATTGATTTTCTTCAATCTATCTCTATTTCGAACCAATAAATCTAGTACCATCTCGAGTTTTGATTCGAATTTATCAAGTGATAATTCGATGTGCTAATCCGCAAGTTCGAAGTATACTTTTCACACCTATTGTTGACTGTAATAATGTCTCGGTCACGGCGACTTAGAAATAACGAGGTTCGACGAATTATTACTCACAATGAACACACATTATCTTTTGGTAGCAAATCAACGATTTTTAAACCCGTATGATAGATAGAGAATATACGATTAACTGAAACATAGTAGATAATAATTGCAGCAAAAGTGTTATGAATTGACAATATTAATGTCAAAAAGAGTATTATTGAAAAGCAATCCTCAATTTTAGCAATGACCTCATCTAAGGCAGATGAAACGGATTTGATTGAAAATTATTAACTGGACGATACCCTAATAAATGTGAATCATTAATCATACACATTCTTTTCATTTACGAATTCCACGCAAAACAGTAAAATGAACATGTTAATAATGACAAAATGCAGCAGCCACGGTTTTATGGTGTTTCAGCATCTGCTTGACAGCGTATTGATGTTCACAATATGACAACATAAAATGACCCCTTAATATTGCCATGGATAAACAGCTTATGACTTTTAATGACCATTCCTTTTCAGACAACAGACAATGGGAAGTGGTATGGATCTTGCTTAACAGTAACTCATACTAGAATTGTCGTGAAAACATTACCGTTTATGTGCGTCTGAATTTGCAACCTTAATTTAGTTATTGACATGATTCCCAATGTATTTACATTGGATTCTAGGTCGACATGGTATCCGGATTTATTTAATACTGTGTCATATCATCTGTCTGTAATATGTCTTGATTGGTCAATAGGTACATTATACCGCTGTTTCCAATAACCAGTACATTTTGTAAAAACGTGTTTCATTCTTCAATTAGATTAATGCATTATTCCGCAATGATGCCTTCATAGTATGAGTTCAGTGTGATTATATGTCAGTTACTGAGTAATACGCATGCAATCTAGCGTCATATATCGTACTTGTTCGTGTAACGCATACAATTCGGATAATTGAACCAGACATATAATATCCTTGGAATTGCGTTTATTGGATTGAAATAACAACATTAATGTTCAACTATGTATACCGGCTACTGAATTATTTAAAAGGCTAACGAGTCTAAGGATGTCAATTGGCAAACAAGAATAAACTTCGTGTTATAAAGTACGATGTCTCTATGGTCGACATGCTATCGAATAAAATGATATCTTCAGTGCATAGAATCAAATAAATTGATTGCCATGTTATAGACAAAAGAAATGCCAATATTCACAGTCCAGACGTTAAACGTAACAACTTATTGATATGATTCTACTTTGATTATGGAATCAGACGTAAAAAGATAAAAGTAAAGTATTATTAATACACATAAATACAAGATCCAACTGAAATGTCCCGAAAGGGACTTCTACAGTCTACTTAGTGTATTTTATTTCTTATCAAAGGTCTCTAACCCTGTTTGACGTTGTCAAGGATGCGACAGAGAGACGCCTATAAGACGTATTCCAGAAATTAAATTATTCGACTGTTTCTCTTCCAACTTAATACACTAACAATACAGTTCTGTTGCAAATCGACACATACAGAAGCCACAAAAAATAACAGAGAATATTGTACTTATGTACGTGTCGTGTATGTTTCTAAAATAATAGGACATTAAAAATGTCATTTGTGACATACAATGAATCATTTCTTATCAAATGCTCATCCTAACCAGTGATTGCAATTTTACAAATCAAACGTCGCTTCTTAATAATGTGTGGCTTGAGCAATTCACATGGTTAACATTTTGGTTTTAAATCAGAGGAAAGTTTCGTAGCTCATATATGTTATATTCGAGATATAACATTTACATATTATCACTACACGTTTGTCTAATTAAGTTCAAGAATTTCGTTCACCTCATGTGCTAGCTTGTTACATAGATCAACTGAAACCGAATCTCGAGCTCATTAGAAGAACTCATCCTTACTTAAACCTTAACAAAGGTAATGTCATGGTATCTAGGCACATATTGTCCGATGATGTCTTATTTTGGGTTCATTTTAGCTTTGTTTCCATGAGTTAACTCATTCGATTTAACCTCAACAAAGAATGATATACAGCTATTTTACAGACGAATTAGATCAGTGAATGATGTGATATTTAGACAATAACACACGGCTGAGCTGGGACGGACGTCTATAATCGGCCCGCCTGCCGACATAACGGCCCGAGGGCCATTATGCGGCTAGGGCCGATTATAGACGGCCGGCCCAGCTCAGCCGTGTGTTATCGTTTATATTACATATTATTATATTTTGTTCCTTCACTTAAATTTATTACAGAACCAGCTTTCCGTACTTTTATTTCCATTCAACTGATTATGACATTTATGACGTATCTCGTGTGACGTAATTTATGTGACGAAACACACCGCATTAAGCTAGACACTCTGGATTTTAGTGACAACAATTCGAACGTTGTGGTTTATTTAATAGTTAAATATTTATTTTGAAAAGCATCGAACGAATTCAAAACGTATTTTGGATTGTGTGTTTGTAATGTATTGTGGGACACTTCAAGAGAAATACAATTAATCACTCCGAGCAGTCATTCGGTTTCGTAAAACGTTTCAAAAAGTTTAGTTTGAAATATATTTAGATAAAGGGATGGAAACAAAACTGAAAATGGAAGTGCATATCGTTGTGATTTTATTATTGTAAGCATTGGATTAAAGTTGCCATTGAGGTAAGAGTGTCGTTTACTAATTTTGATGTTGGATGACTCCTGTTAAACTTGAAATAGTGTCATCAATCTAATCAACAGTACAGTTAAACTTTCAGTTGCAATCGATATTTTTTTCATTATTTCAATTGTGTGCTACGTTTAATTATCTTTTTTTTTATTATTTCGTTGATATGTGTTTTAATTTTATTAATCACCGTTGGATAAAACTGAATATGGACGCCAGTTTGTTCAGGTTACGTCGCGCGATCCGATTCTTTCCTGAAATAAAAAAATATGATTTACAGTAGATCAGCCCGCTAGATACGAATAACGGCCCGCTTGCGACGTCATTTTGTTACTATTTATAGTAACACTATGTAATATTATTGTAAAGCATTGTAAGTTATATTACAACCTGGTACAACCCTGACAGCAAGCGTTTGGTAAAACACAAATTTGGTGAATTAAGATAATATTTTATTTATTGATTGCATACACCATGTAGGAATTTGGGCATTTACACTTAGATAAAGTGGATACAAGTGATTGTAACCACACAGAGAGCAGAATCAAATAAAATGTATGATTTTGTAAAAGTTGAATCATATTTTGTTTCAGTTATGTCATATTTCTTACATGTTAAAACGGTAGGTCACTTGCATAATTGCTCTTCCGTTTTTGATGAGATTCGTATGTAATTGTATTTCCTTCAGACACCTAAACGCATTGTTTGATGAACATGTCTTTCAAAAACGTTTAGTTTCATCTGTGTTGTCTGACTTAACCCTACTTTTGCTTCGTTATATCTGCACTTGTTTATCATAACTTGTTAACAGTCATATCGAAGGTCAGCGGCTAAATAGTTCTTGTGAAAACGAAGTACCTAATATTTCATCTATAGTTTGAGCATATCTGATGTATTTTTTTTGTTCTGACCTTTGCGCTCTTTTGTCTCTTATTCTGCTCTATTCATATTCAAAACTGACGAACCGATTTAGAACCGACATATGAATTGTATAAAACCGTCATCTATTTGAAATATATGTTTATGTGCTTACGTCAGTCTGGCGATGAATAATTAAGTCTTTATAACAAATTCACCGATTTGTCCGTCCATCCGAAATTGTAATGTTGATGGAATATACATAAATAGGAATAGAGTCTGAATCGCATTTCCTCGATACTAATTTTTGTCCTTCCAGACGTCCGTCCTTCCGTCCGTCCTCGAAATATCACAGACACTAATTTTATTAAAATTGATATGCGGCATCCCTACAGGGTGGACATGCATATCGTTGCAAGGTCGTTCCGATCTAATAATTGTTCAGGGAGATTTTTCCCTATAATTATTAATATGCTACTTTTAATTTCCACGCGAGCTCAGATACTAATGATCCGAATTCAATTAAACTTCATACTTATTAAAATATAAACCGGAATTCACTTAAACATCATCAATGGAATATAAAACAACTTACAAACACGTGTCAGCTATAAACTTACGTAATCATATCATTTTAGTGCGATTTGTTGTTTGTCCTAAAGCGACGCTTTCGTATGTACATTGGTAATCGACTCTTTCTTGAAGTTTACATTAACAATCAGGAGCACATCATCATTCATTCGGACTGGGACATTATACAATATCAAAACCAACCAGAGACGCCTACAATATGTTTTTGTAGACGATGTTCTCTGCCGAAACTAATCTGCCGTGGTCAAAATACAATTTGTTAAGCGTCAAATTAATTCCGTTTTATTTATAGTATATCTCGCGTTGATGCGAATTGGCAAGTGGGGAATTATCCGTTTAAGCACATACTTTACATGCATACAGTAATTGTATTGTAATTTAATTAATTTCTTCCATTTTTTTATAATACAAATCTAAGATGAGTCATACGAAAGTATTGATCATAGCAAGTACAGAATTAGGATGAAAATCTTATACAATTAATTTTAAAGCAATTACACATGCAATCGACTGTATTTATGTAATGAAATGTTGTCATGGTAATACTTCGTAAATTAATAAATAAAAAAAATAGTTCATCAGTTTATATAGGCAATGTTATCGAATCTCTATGTATACATACTTGGTTACCTTTTGTCTTTAACGTGCACATGTTACTTCTTGGAATATTGAAGGAAACACGTACTCGGTAATTACTCCCATTAACATTATTTACGCGCTTCTTAATTGTCTGGTATAGGAAATACTTAATATAGTCCAAACGTTTATCGTGTCTCAGAATCTAGTAAATTGTTTTAACCGTTTGGAAATGTGTATATGATATTTAAATCAATTATCGACACATAATTGCATCGTAATTTACAACATTAGGAAACAATTTTGAAGACCCAAAAGTCCACAATTTATATTGTCTTTTTTAGTACGTTAAATTCAGTCTTTTTCTATAACAGTTTTTCTTGGAGAATATTTCAATTATTTACATAACATACTTTTCAAATATATTGCGAAGTATATATTTGTTGTTCTCAAATTAGGTTTCTCCAGGAAAATGTCAATTGTATTAATATATGAAAGGTGTAAATGTCATATCATAAAATTAACATGAACATACATGAAAATAGCGTAATGGACGTAATGCTTGTGGTTGTTAAATTTCTTAATTTAGCGAAATTGTGTTAAACAAATGGTTCATCGAGTAAGTTGCTATTGTCATCCTTTCACTTACTGCCCTATAACACATGACTTTTTGGCATATATCTAAATGTTTGGCTGTTAATATATCCCGAAGACAGTTTTTCCATGCCGCTTGTTTGAATAACGAGTATGGCGTACATTGAACCCATTCAAAATAATCTAATTTTTATGACAAACACCACCAAACGGTTAAACAACATTAACCGTCGTGCATCAGCATGAACTTGGTAATTTTCATTTTGAAATTTATTTGCGTGAACGTGTATTTGTTTCATCCTAATGTTTTTGTTTCATCCTCTTTTTTTTTATTCCTGAACATATTTTGTGTCATCCTCCTATTATATATCTAGTGAACTTTTATTTCATCCTCATAAGTTAACGCTTGAAAGGGTTTTATTTCATCCTTATAATTTATCGCCTGAGAGTAGTTTGTATCATCCTCATATCTATAGCAAGAAAGTGTTTTGTTTCTTTCTCACATTTTATCACGTTAAGGTGTCTTGTTTCGTTCACCGTCATATATGAGCGCTTCATATAATTTTAAAGAGGTATTATTATTTGTTTCATTCTATAAGGTGTGCACCTTAACATGTTTCGCTCTGAACATTCAAGATACTTACATGTATTACAACGCTGTTTAGAAAGTATAAGAAGTGTCTCATAAATGTAAGGTACATTCAGACCATATCGCAATCCAACGTAGGATGTAGAATTGCGTGTTTTGCCATTAGCACCATTGCTACAATTGAAAAACTAATTATACGCATTAATTCGTTATCTAGCCTATAATTGTTCGTGGCAATCTACTATGTGGCATTATAAAACAATTTATATCCAAATATATTATTATAGTTTAACGTTTTATGGAGAAAGATGGAAACCATTATTTTAATGAATATTAACTATATCTCTTCAAGCCAAAGTTATGTCACACTTTTGTAAAAGAGAGCGATAAGTAAAGTACTTTGTTATGTCCAGGAGAGAATGCTTTTATTATCATCTGAATAACTTTTTTAATTTTATGAACATCACCTATAACGAGCCATCAGCTACGGAAATGCTAATATGAATCACCCTATCCCGTACTTGAATTCGTTACTGCAAATAATGGGTAATCATAGACACCACTCCTGGAGAATTGTGTTATTCTAAGACTAAATACAGCTTCATTTCCAACGCATCGCTCAATGACAACCGTCTCAACAAGCTTGTGGGAGGAAATTCTTAACAGATGTGAGATGGGAAGGGCTTCATTTTCACTTTCATACAATATAAAGAAGTGAAACTCCATTTGCTCAAGCAGTTCAAAACTTCAAAACTATCATAGACAGAATATTTAACCATATAACGAGCATTTAGCTTGCATGTAATTTAATGACACAATATCCAGGCGCTTTGCATTTGTATCCTGTACATCCCTTGTCCAATAATTTATTTTGTTCTAATCGTTGTAAATACTCATTTGTAGTGAGAAAAAAAAAACACACTCTACAACATCTGTATTAAATAAATAGATTTATTTAAGTAAATATTAAACAATATTAAACTAGTATTGCCATTGCATTATTCTGTTCAATATTCTTATGTTTAAAATATGTGGGGGTTTGTTTGAACGAATAGAAACAAAGGCTTCGTTCAAATAATTAAAAGGACGTGCCTATACACAGAGTAATTTACATTAATGAACATACACAATTTCTAATCATACATCAACAAAAATACATTTATAATTTTGTTATCTTTCTGGACTGTCAGGCATTGTGTTAGGTTTAAGATGAAATTAAGTTGTAATACAATATTTTTAGATATAAGCCATACATTTAATGTGTTACTCGTGACAATATCACTGTAATGTTAATGAATGGTAAACACTGTATTTGTCACAACATGACACACTTTATTTAGCTTTACCGACGCAATATAATAAATGTGAAAATAGTATTGGAGGTGTGCACTGAGCAAATCAGTTCGCTATATATGGTGTCTCATACTGCTGGACACCTAATTGTCGTAATTCCCATTGGAATGCGAATCTGACACTCTGTTCTATTACACTATGTAGTCCTTCTTGATGAATAGTATTATAAAAGAATGTGTTATTTTGATTGTGAGTAATTTTGGAATAATTAGTTACACGCGGACACGATCCAACTATATTATGTATCGGAATATTACGACATTTAAATTAGTATTGTACATTTGTCGTACTTAATATGAGTTTGCGAACTATGTTACCTATAATTTCGCTGTGCTTTGTTTCTGTACTAATAGACGTTTACCAGCAAATTTCAATACTCGTCTTATCGTTTACGGATTTTAAAATGCGTAAATTTACATCCTGTATTCTCACGTAAACGTTTAATAATGATGTTGATTGGTTATTATTGCATAAACTCTATCTATAATGCCCTCTGGCGGGGTTCAGAAACTTGGCAAAAGGAGGGCTTGAACGGGAGAAATCGTGTATTAACAAGGCTATATACGTGCCGTTCAAGCCCTGTTATGTGTTTTTCATATCCATAAACTGGTTTACGCGCAGTTACTTCCCTAAGTAATGGCTGGAAGCGCGAAAGAAACATTAATTAAAACAATGACTTATTCTGACGATATATTTATCCGTTACGACCAGTGCATTCCAAAATAATTCCTCATTTCTTACTTTGCGCGGCTGCATTTCAAATTCACATTAATCCACTGTTTAAACACATTTTAAATCGAAAACTGCCTATCCGAAGGTAAAGCCTCGTCATTTCTGATGATGACCGAGTGAGGCATATGTAAAACACAACCTTGAACTGTATGACGTCATATGAAATAATCGAATTATTTTGTCGATGTCGAATGAACAAGACATATTGTTTTCAATGTTATTTTAATTTATTTTGGTATGTGTGATTTGTTTATGCAATAAAAGCGAAAATGCACATTTTCTCGGACATGATCATCTGCGGGCGCTCTCAAAATCCGTTCCTGATTTTTCGAGCGCCCGCAGATGATCATGTCCTCGAAAACGTGTATTATTCCTATAATGTTTACCAAAATTGTGTTGGGAAAAGACTGTCACTATTTGTAGTGAACCAGTCTATGGCTTATACCCACTGAAGGCCGGGTAAAAGGAAACAGGTCGCGTAAACAAACGGAGCAGAACATGTTTATGTATCGGAGAAAACATATAATGCGCGAATATTTAGTGCGATTCGCAGCACAATAATAATGTCATTTGTACACTTTTTTGAGCTATTTTTTAACATGTGATTGAGCATATGTCAAAGTGTTTTTATTGCTTTCAAGATCATTGATAGCATCGCGAAAATATATGTCGCGTGACGATTTTTTTTTAGATGCATCCCTTTGTCTATTGTATGTCTAAATTTCCATATGTATAAAGCGGTCAACGCCCGTTGCGCGGCGGGCTTTTGACCGTATTATCTGAAATATGTGAATGCAAAACTTTTTTTTCTTGCTGTATGTTATTGTTCGACAAATCCTTTTATTGTTTTTAATGACAAAGACAAAAATAATATAGAGGCGGAAAAACGCTGTCGTTTATTGCACTTTTATTGCGTTTTAGCTTTACTATAGTTTTTTTGTATTTTTAGAACTGTAAATAGGCGATCTGACCCCTCAATATGAAGTGGTTCATTTCTTGATGCGTATTTATCAACATTGAACGAACTGTGATGAGGTGTGCTAGATATATGCTTTAAAAATGATCTATTAAATCATAAATTTTAACCTGTCATTAACAATCAACAAACTATTGTCTTTACAAAGTGACAACAACTTATTACCAAATTGCTTAAAGGGACTGTAAACCACAAATGACGAAAAAGAAAAGTTCTAAAGTATCGAATTTTTTTACAATTATTAGTTTATATTGATTAAAATATCACGACTGGTATATTACATTACTTGAAAAAAGTTAATATTTTCAGTATATTCGGTAATAAAATTTCGCGATGTGAAATCGAAAGTACATCGCGAAAATAGGTGACATAACGATATACACACTATAAATAACGCAAGTAGATTGATCATTTTATATATAAAATATATACAATTCACTTCACATGCACAATTTGCATTCCTGGGTTTACCACGTGACGATGATGATCAATCTACTTGCGTTATTTATAGTTAACTGGTAGTTACCTGGTAGACATACCCAGTAAAAATAAATAAATAAAAAAATTAAGTGAAAATAATAAAAAAAAAAAATTCAAGTAATGTTATATACCAGTCGTGATATTTTAATCAATACAAAAATATAAACTAATAATTGTAAAAAAAATCTGTATTTTAGAACTTTTCTTTTTCGTCATTCGTGGTTGACAGTCCCTTTAAGCATAGTATG